>BOPP01000306.1:896314-927902 GCA_017312745.1 Gryllus bimaculatus | reverse complement strand
AAAGACCGAGGAAATTGTAACCGAGGTAATAGACGTATTACAATACAGAGTAAATGGGAATCGTATGCGATGTAATAGTCCACCTTCAGTAATGCGCATCTCAGTGAAAGAACTAGTACCAGTAGGGTATTGATTCCGGACGTGTCAGTCACGGAGGTCATTAGCTCCTGAGCCTAGGACGTATTATGTCTCGGAATGTAGTAGTGTTTCTTTTCAATTAAAACTTTTCAATTTCTCCCCGCATGTGCAGTAAAGTAGTGTATGCCTACGTGTATGTAAAGATAAAGGAAGAGACAAAAACAGGGAAGTAAAGATCGTATCTCGTATGTTAGGTTTCTGCTTCGGTATTCTACTTGAAAAAACTACGGGAAACCATCGATAAGGGCGATCGGTCACTAGAATTCACCACTGAACGATTGAATTCCCCCAATTTCTCTAGCATCAAAAACACGGCACCGTCGGGGTTTAACACTATGACCTCCCCTTCTACGATTCAGCAGATGCAGCGATGTTACAACCGAGCTATGTCATCTGGCGCTTGTCAGGTAGCGACAGAGAGCACTTGTCGCTACCTGAGGATGCGTGTTTATTTAAAAGTCTGTTACAATTCGTAACAACGTTCCGTAAACAACGTAAGCATGTAATGAAGTCGAACGTTTGGAGTAATCTTCCTTTTATCAAGTCATTCATCATCTGTCGTAGGCAGTCATTGTCTCTCATTCTTTCGTTCAAGAGAATCGGCACCCTTGGATCCCGGGGTTCGCAGACGGTCACCCATTAAGACCTCCGCGAAGCCTCGAATTGCTTTACCCCAGTGATTTTACGGAGCGTAGTTTAGGAATTCGGCTAGCGACGCCGGCTTTGTGGAAGCGTTTTTCTCGAAGCGGCTCTGCTGGCAGCGTGTGTCCCACGTTCGCCCCCCCCCGCAGTCCGGTGCGCGCCGCGAGACAATGCGGAGCGGAGAACGGGGCCTCGGGAGGGCCTCCGCGGCCACCGCATCTAAGGGCGCGACGGGCGACGCGGGCGCGTCAAGGGCGATGCGGGCGAAAGGCGAAGGCGGCGCTTTGTGGCCGACCGCCCGGTCACGCCCCCTCTCCCGGGGCGCCGTCGCCCAGGCGACCCCCGCTGGCTGTGGTGCACCGCCCGCCCGACGGGGACGCCGCCGCACCGCTTTGACGCAGCGCAGCGGTTCAGCCCCTGGCGTGTAGGCAACTCGTGAGCCGCGTGTGTGCTGCGGGTATCTCTGATGCCGACGCTCAGGGGCATGCTGGTGCCCAATGGAAGAGGGACGTGTTTGTGGGTTGTCTCTTTGGGGAGGGAACGCGAAACGAGATACGAGTTGATAGAGGATCTGTTCCCTTCAAAGAAACTCTTTGTGAACGGAAGTGAGCGATATTTATTCTTTTGTTCACAAAAAAATCTTCATTTCTATTCTGATTTTTATTTCTATATTTCTCATATATTAACGTTACTATTTGTGTAGTTTTAAAACACAGATCTTCACTTTATCTTTAAAATATCTATAAAAGGTGCCCCCAAGAGTTGGTGACAAAATGTGTTTTTATCCTCGAAAATAAAAGTACTTTTATTAAAATTATTAATATAGTATATTCAACATTCTATATATAATTATACATTTATCCTTTGACAGATTTATTTTGGATAAAGTATTTTCTATTATTTTAAAACTTTGCGGTTTTTCAGTACACACGGCTCCTTTATTATCTTTCTTTAGAAAGAAATTTCGACAATCGTTTCTAAATAAACAAGAGAATATTTTCCGATCTGCCTTGTCATAAACATTGGAGGCAGGAATGCGATGTTCGTGTGAATGGAATGTGTGATGGAAGTGCAGTAGAAATGCCTCTAATGTATGAACATATTTTCATTTGCACTGATATTTTTATTCCACAAATGTGTTGTGAAAGGATTGATTTCAAAGATATTGCGAATAGAGTAAAATATAACTAAAGCCATGGTAGGAACCTACCACACACATCATTTACCTTAGTGCACACATTACACATATAGAAGTGCCCAGGGAGAAAACAACGAAACTTTGAAAATAACCCCTTAAGTCAATTTTGTGTGACAAACTTCGATATTTTGAATGGTTGTGCAGCAATAAGCACTCAAACGTTCATTTAAAAAAACACTTTTATTCAATAATTAGCATTTTGAAACGTGTAAACAATACAGACACACGTTTATTGTTTATTATTTTTCTAAAGAAATGTATATGTTTGTTCACAACATATATCATGATTCTTTTGTTATCGACGATACAATAGCGGCAGCATTCTTGGAATGTACACGGCGGATTGAAAGTCATCATACTTTTATTGGGCCTCCAACAAAGATATTCTACATTTTGCGGTTTTGTATGCGAGTGGGACAGCAGACATCGGAAATATCATTTTGTGAAGAAGCACTGTCCTCAACATCTGTTTCCTGGACAGAAAATGGAACTTCGCAACCCCTTGTAATGCTTCACATGCATATCTACCTCCCTTGCACACCAAACTAGGATTGATAATAAAGTGGGCCAGGTTTCCCATACTTAAAGAAAAGTTTCCCGAGATTCAAAGAGGTAAAAATAAAGAAGGGTATATTTGTTAGATCACAAATGAAGAAACTTATGAAGGATCATGACTGAGGAAAGATTTAGCAGTATTGAAAATGCTGCATGAATGTCGCTTCAAAAGGTACAAATGGAATTCTTTGATAACAGAAAAGCTGAGACCTGTGAAGAACTAATGTTGGAACTCATTCACAATTGTAAAGCTCTGAGATGTAACATGCAAGGTTTAGCAAGTTTTATAATTTCATATATTTTGTTTCTTTTTAATTTGGGGTGTAGAACTTCCATAAAAGTAGCAGAATTTATCAGGTTGATTTTCACACGTTTGATATGAAATTACGATTTGCGCTTTATTAATTCATTAATTATCATTAAAATGGGAAAGAATATATACATCATTTTGCCCCATTCCCCTTGCACTTTTGTGAAAACAGCATTGAAATAACTTTAACCGTTCAAAAATTACAGAAGGTGCTACAGTTACGTAACAGCTTATACATGGTGTGGGCACAGATTGTGCCCACTCAGTAAACATAGGGTTAAGATGAACTGTTTCTGTTGACGTATTTTACATATGAAACAAATCACTATGCGTTGGAAGAAATATTTTGGAAGGGAGAAGGGTTGATTGAAATATGTGTAGAGGAGTTCAAATGTATATTTGTCACTTCTTCAAAACACATCAACTGTTCAACAAGAACAAATATATAATAGAACAAATAGTGAAACAAAATAAATTTTTGAAGCAATAAAAACTTTAGATTTTCTCACAATGCAAACAGTATGACGATTAAATAACATGTATTATATACATAAACACAATGCACGTTCAAAATTACAGCCATTCTAAATTACGCAGGTGTCCAGTCTACATTACAGTCACAATATAGAGGAAAGATAATTGAGTTTCTGCTTACACAGCCTTTTTGAGGAGGTGGGTTTTAAAAACAATCTTTTAGCGCCTTTTCTGAATTTTTTTATTAATCATACGTCGAGTCACTGTGAAAGCAAGAAATCACGAGAAATATGTGACGTTGCACATCAATTCCTCCGTTATGTAAATATATTTTTTACATCTGTAACAGCAGTAATAGCTGTTCTAGCTAGAACTAGCAGTAATATTTTCAAGAAATAATTATATTAGTTGTCATTTTCAACAATATTATTTATTTCAATAGCAGCTTTTTTTTCTTAATTTCTTGAGTCTATTTACGCAACACATCTTCTAACTGCTAAGAGCGTTGAGCGCATCTAGTAGCCACAAACAACAGTAGTCGTTTTGTGGCTTCCATACAGCAGAGAACTGATGATGATGGCTAAGACATTGAAAGCTGCTTTTGAAATAAATAATATTCTTGCCAATGGCAACTTCTATAATTATTTTATCTTAAATGCCAACGACAACTCACCGCAAAACCAATACACTCGTACTTTCAAGAGTTGGTTGGCAATATCAGTCTGCAAAAGGAAGGGGAGATTCAACAATGACTATTTTGTTCACGTTATGAGTTACCAATCCCAAGTAAGAAATCATTTCAATTTCAATATATCACAGGCTATTTAGATATAACACTAAAGCACAACTACTGACAATGTCTTGACTAGTTACAAACTTTTCTTCTGAGGATTTATGTACATCGTTATATAGAACTTCGAGAAAAGGTACAGCATATATCCAGATTCAAAAAGAACCAGTATTGTAGGAACAATTTCGTACTGGCAATTTGAAATGAAGAACACACCGCCAACGTAGAATAAAAGGGCGAGGAATTGTAACTGGAAAAAGACAAATACATATCGTTAACTGAATGAAATATGACAAAAAATTGATATAATTCTTATAATATTAATTTTCGATATTATTGGTGAAAGAAAAAAAAACAAGTAACCAGTTACATATTTTTTAAAATTCTGTAGTGTGTTAATTAATACATTAATTAATGTACATGCATATACAGTTATCCAAAGCTCCGGTTACAAAAACACACACACACCAAAATAAGATTTTGGTGTTGATTTTTACTCGAAGAACCCCGCAGCGATCCAGATTTTTCTGGCAAAATATTTTTTATCAGAAAACTAACCACCCCCACCAAACAACCACCACCCCCCACCAAATACAACCCCACCCGACCCAATAAACCCACACACAACACCCACCTACCCCCCCAACCAAACACCCCCACCACACACTGTAAACGTTATCATATCAAGCGAGAATTCAATTCAGACAGCCGCACCATACCAGCAGGCGGCGCCTGCAGAATGGCTTGGTCGTAGCGTGTTTCTCCGATATTTTCACAGTCAAAACTCATTCTCAATAAAATGTAAACAAGCATAACGCGCATAGACGGTTAAGATTAACATAAGTGACAGGACTGAAGTATCTCGCAATGTCTTACATTAACGTGAACAAAATAAGAGTTTCTATTGGTTGTGAGACATTCTAGTTTACAATAGGTTGGATGTGAGAATCGATTTCGAGGTATCCTGTGTCCATGGCCAAATGGCGTTAGTTCGTCAATCGACTTCGCTCCTCTTTCGATTGTCGATTTTGAGTTTACCAAGCAAGCTTTTACGTTAACGTCTTACATGTTATGCTTATGCGAAAGCATTGTAAATGAGTCCGCTTATGGACGTAGTCATAACTTTTACGTTAACGCCATGCTTTTGTTTATGTTTGCATTGTGAATGGGCCTTAACACTGTCAAGAGAATAAAACAACGCTTTCTCCTCACTAGAGTACTGTAATGTTCTCAAGTGTTTTACGTGTAGTACTATTCATTTGACCTATTAAATCTATTGACAATGTATATTAGCTGTAAATTACAATCGCGGTATATAGCGACATAACACTGAACGCTGAACATGATCCAATCCTTAGAGAAATTAACAAAACTCTTGGAATTTGGCAGGAAATGGAACGGACTCGTCCGGACAGAATATTGCAAAAAAACTAACAACAACAACAATAACAACACACACACACACAAAAGGAATATGGCAGTGACATTGAATTGTAATGCGGGTAATTAAATGAATATGTACCCGATTCCAATGGCACACGTTCACCAGGTGGTAAAGTGCATTGGATGGGTTTGAACGTACGAGGCGATTTCTTTCAGTGTGCAGTATATAAAACTGTGATCAAGAACTAATGTTAAAGTGTAATAACTCGAAACTGATACTTTAAGTTATAACAAGTGATTAATATTGAACTGTTCTCAACACGGAACATATTGGTGAAGTACGCGGTGCATGATAAGAAGACACGAGTGCTGAACTGGAACGTAATGGCTATAATTTTATAGACACCTGGAATTGGTTATATTTGAATATATTCTTGCTTAGCATTTGTTACTTACTACACGGACAGATATGACTGAAGTAGTCATTGTAATTTTTTCTCCCCACCGCCACACAAAATCAAGAGGGTCACCAATCGAAATAAAGTTATGTAATCTAACCTAGTGTAGCTGTATTTTGCAATTTAAGTTTGCATGACTGACGTTATAACCCCAAACGCACTAAAGCTATCGAACTGAGTAGTTAAAAAACGACTGAATTGTACCACCAGACACCATTAGCATCCAATTTTACCGCGATTTATTGGGTATTTTTAATTTTGTAATGAACATGGAGTAGCCCTTTCCGATATATCTTTTTTCGGCCGTATCTTTAACTCATAAGTATATTGCAAACATTCCAAGTTTCTATTTTCCCCCAATTGCTGAAACTTCACAAAATAATAGTAGGATACATGACATTATGTTACAGATCTTACACATATTTAATTGCTTTTTATAATACTTTGACATATGATTTCAAAAACAAATTTCAATTGCCTGAGTTTGTGAAATTCGCAGAAATTAATTTTATTGTAAAACACAAAAAACATATTTTAAATATAAAAAACAATTTACCACAATTTAATAATGGGTATTAGTATTGTCTTATCCTAAGATGCAAGATTATTCTTAGAACTAGAAAAGAAAACTTCATAAAATTAGAATATGTCTTACAAGTTGTATCTGCGTAATATACTTCTTCAGTCGCATAAATTTCTTGATTTTTAAAAGAGACATAGTGTAGTACGTGTGCATGAGGATGTGGACTGCAGAATTTAGTAAACCAGATACTACCGGATTTCCTCCTGAAATTGAAAAAGACCACAAACATATTAATATAATTTACTCTCCCTCCTATATTCTATACGCATTCACAGGCTGAGTCATGTCAGATATAAATAAAATCACCACAGTCTCCTCCTCAATTAAAGTGTTTCTAATGGCATATTGTTGCGAAGTACTTTCTTTCCGCACAGCACTTTCTCAACGATTTTTATTTTACTATAATCTTCAGAAAGTTCTGCTTATAGTCGGTTATAGCTCTCAAGATAATTCCTAGAATTTACGAACACAATTTGTGAATTTATGGAATTGGAGCAAGATGTGACAGTTCGGAAAAGCGCGCCACCCTGCAATTCCGTCCGACATTAGGTCTTCAAAACCCTAGCCTCTCAGCCGGCCTTCAGATTTGCAGTGCATATGCTGATGCAAATGACGTTGACCTACAAATGAGTAACCTACCGAGTGTACAACAGAACTCTGAATCTTGAAATAATGAAATTTAAAAAAATTCAAATAACAATTTCTATAGAAATCACAGCTTCTGCGAAACTGTGAATTATGAATGAAGAATAAATTATTTATTTCTAGTAATTGATCTAGGAATACGTATTGTATTCCCAGATCAATGTAACACATATCATGATCGAAAGATCAATAATAAAACTAAAGAAATTCGAAGTTCTGCGACCCAGTAAACGTCAAAGGAGAGCAAAGAATAGTCGCCGCCAACCCAGCACAGGTTACGAAAGCAGAAAGGCCACGAAAATGCGAGGTGGCCGGCAGTAACTACAGCTCCTTAGATGATCGGAGTTGAAAAACGTGAAGAACGAACAAGACAGAACAATAATCACGACAGAGCAAGACCAGAGAAGTAAGACACAAGCAAATGCCACCGCCAAGAAACTGTCAAAGCCGCCAAGCCCACAAAAGAGCACTCTTCTACCTTAAGTGTAGGTTATGGCGGGTGAGATGCGAGCCCTTTTATGAACGCAATATACTAGGGAGGAAATCGGAGGAAAACATTTCACACACATTTCTATCTTTGAAATTTACGAATTTCTTTACTTTAATTATTAATCTTCGATCTTGAAGTGTTACTGTGAGGTATATTCCGAGTGATGTATATTCCGAGAGAAATTACGTGACACATGATACACATGACACAGATAATGACACTCCGTCAAGATAGACGAAGCTTCCGCAATAAATTCGAAACCCAAAGAGTAAGCGACAGTTCGAGAACTCGGACGCTCCTTGAGGGTTAAGTAGGTCACGCTGCATAAGCGCACACGTGAAGCCGGAATTTAGATGACCAATATGAAATGGGATACCATTCAAGCCTAGAATTTTAACATTCATTGAATGGAAGTGAAATGGAAACCTCGAAATTCTCGGAGTAGGGAACCGAGGCCTGCTGAAAAGCCGTGGGAGCAGCAGAAGCTGAGCGTATGATGTGACATTTGACGCGTCTCGGTCTCCTGATGGGGAACTGATAATTTGTTATAGGATCTGGCCAGAAGATTCAAAGAAATTTCCAAGTATGTGTTTTTGCATGATATGGCGCTGCGAACTTAGGGAGTATGGCGAGAATTGAACCAACGCCACCCACGTTGTTTTATGTAGGTGGCGGTGATTCAATCCCAGTTCCCGAGAGGCATTTTTCACTCACAAAGCCATAATTTTCTTTCTTATTGACAACACTACTGTTAGAGCGAAGGCTTCCGCGGCCGGAGTCAGTATTTAATTGGCTGCCCGGGTGACGCCGCGTCCATGGCAAAAGTGACGACGTTTCGGTCGCCATTCTGCGACCTTCCTCCAGAACATTACGCCGTGAGGAAGGTCACAAAATGGCTACCAAAACGTCGTCACATTTGCCATAGACGTGGGGTCACCCGGACGGCCAATTAAATACCAACACTATTGTTGACATCTTTAAGAGAATAAGTTAATTTGAAAAAGTGATTCGAGTGTCATTTTCGCTTTATTCTTTTATCTGTAGACCTATTATCATATTAAAAAATATAATTTGTAAAAACCTATGAACAGTATCGTCTTTGAATTAGGTACAGAATGAGCAAAACGTTTGGGTTGGAGAATGAATAAACGTTCTTCCATTCGACTTCTCACTTTTAAGTTTCTAAGTGTACAAATACAAATTTTCAAATGAATGTGAGCCAGAAGTTATTCTTATTAATCTTTATTCACATAAACCTTCATTCACTTTCACATTTACACAACCTTATTCACATAAAAATACAAAACAGTCGCTTCTTAATGTTTATATATGTGCGCATACAAAACGATTAACAGAGCAATTGCAGAAGTAGAAGTGAACACAAATTAGACTGTGTTTGTGGAGATTAAAAATTTGGGGAGAAAAATGTGGAAGTGTTAAGCAAATCCGGAAAAAATGCAATTTAGTTCTAGAAGATTTTGCGAGAGAATTTTTGGAACTAATTGAGAATGATCTTATATTAGGATTAGAGAATAAACCAGAAGAACAGCTTACAGGTAATGTTTGTGCTTATTAGCAGAAATCGTAAAAAATGTAGCTGTACTAAACTCTATTCGCATCATCAACACCTTCACAGCGATTCACAGCGACAATATTTTTCACAGCGATTGTAACTTTGAAATTTTTATATTACCAGTTCATATCCCGTTTGGATATGTTCTTCGGGTGTTGGGAATCTTTGAGGGGGAGGTTAGCCTAACCAGCCAGCACGATTCAGTGATAACTCCAATCCCAGATATTAACACATTTGAACGAAGCTACGAATGAAAAACTCTCGCAGCATTAAAAAAAATTCAACACATGAAAATACTTTTAACTAAGTTTACAGCGTCGGTGACGCCACATTAACTTGTGAACAAGTAAACCATAAATTCATTAATTGCACTCACTTGTAAAGAAAGACGTTCACATTATGGCTAAGGTGTTGATTTGTCGCCAATTGATGTGAGATACCTTACTGCATATGATTATATATTTAACGTATAACTTCAGGATTACCCCCAGGATGTAGAATGCAAATAAACGCAGGCGGTGAATGCACAGATATACTTCTATAAATATTTTTTCAGCTTTAACTCTTTTACGTCTTCAGAACCATATACACTGATCTTCATACACATTTTGCAATTGATTCATGCAATATTTTGATCTCATAGTGTACTGAGACTTCAAAGGAGAAATGATACAAACCTGGATAGTATTTGGTGCCATACCACGATCCAGAGCTCACGGATATGTGATGAAACAAGTGCAAGTACGTTACTTGGTTAAATTTCTTTCGCAAAATAAAGAAAACAGTTTCCAACAGATCAAACTGCTTGTTTAAGTAATAAAAGTAGGACCCATTATAAATCTGAAAAAAGGGACATCATATTAATGTATTAAAGGCTGATAATTACTCTCGAGAAACAACTTTGACACTTTTATGAAGACAATGTAACGAATTGAATTCCAAAACTTTTTACATTTCCTTCGAATATCTCTAAAAACTTAAAAACGATTTCAAGATGGCGGAAAGAAGTAGAACCATGGCACAACGCACCGGAGAAAATGTGAACGAACTTGTGGAAGCACATTCTGCCAGGGATTTAGAAAGAACAGAAACTAATACTGAGAAGGTAAATCATCAAATTGATGGAATTTTAAGCCTAGAGGGAAATTTACAGGATGAAGTAGAACAGGGGAATAATAATAAAAATGTTAATGATAATGTTAACGTTGGAACTTATAAGGGTAATAATAGTGGTATTAATGAAAATATGTTTAAATTATTATTAAGTTGCAAAAATTGGACCACGACTTGAATGAAAAGTTAAAATGATTGAAATGATAGATAAACATTTTCATGACTTAAATGGCGATGTAAATTAAAATTTTCTCAATTTAGAAAAAAAGTAACAGAAATTAGAGAAAATGGTCGACATTTAAGTGAAGAATTAGATCGTATATTTTTTTAATCTGAAGTAGTAAATGATTAATTACGTGATGTGAATCAAGAAATATAAGATAATCAGTAAATTTTTAAAAACGCCATTTACATTTTAACGGAAACAGTGGTTACAGATGTTGATTTAACTACGAAAAGACTGAATGAACTTGAAAGTGGTGTCCACTAAAATACAATGATAGTAAAATACTCGTAGATCAAAAAGTCGGGAAAATTCAACGGCAAATACGGCAGATCACTGAAAATGACATTAGAAAATTTGACGAACAATTAGGAAATTTAGCCGTCGGAAAGGTTTTGAAAATGAATTTGTTATTCGAAAAGATAGTAATAAATCTTTGAATTACACAAATATTGTTATTCGGAGAGTTGCGGTATTAATATTGTGTGGAGAATTAATGACGGAATTGGAAATTATTAGAATGTATACTAAGCAATTATCTTATGTTTTTAAATGTATATTCATTTTGAGATTTATGTATTACTCCATACACGTATGGAAGTAGTGTGCCAACCAAAGAGTTTCAAGGAAAAGCAATCCATTTCCCGGTAATGATGGATCTTTTGAAAAAACATTACTCTTAAAAAACATTACACTAATATAATTAGCAATACAAATTCTAAACAATGCTTACGTGTGGAAGGTTATACCTGGTATGTCTTTTGACTTTTTTGCGCAACTAAATGCAACACAAGTGGGAATCGTCAATTATACTTTCAATACACCAGCCCCTATATATAGACAATGACTCTATCACAAGACAAGCTCTTCTAAATGTATACGAAATAAAATTCAGCAATTCGTCGCACACCTAAGCAGCATGCAGCAGAGCCGTATTGAGTTGTACCAATATGGCCGCCGCGCGAACTCATTGGCGTCATTGGAAACTTCTTTGGGTAACTCTATGTATAGTACTCTTTGGTGCTAACCTATTCTAGGCTAGTGCCAACCGAACCCACAAGTGGGGTTGGTTGCACGTCTACTTAATGACTTTTAATAACTTTTAACTTTTAAATATACAGTAAAATATTTCTAATTATTTCTAAAATTTGTTACAGGAACTTCAAGTCATAATATTGTGTCTTATTAAATTTGTATTAGAAATGAAATTATAGCTTCAAACATAATTTTCTCAATTAATAGAAATCCAAAATCCAATATAATCCCTTTCTACACAGACCATCTCATTATAAACTGAAGTAAACATAATAATAAATAGAAAAAAATCACTAACAAATGTGGATAATTACTCCTCAAGACCTTAAGATTAATAAAAGTAAAATAGGTATTTCTTCAATACCAAAGTAGACTAATCAATACACTACTACAATCTCTTGTATGAAAAATGTCAAAATTCCCGATCAAATTCGCTATTTGCTGAGAAAACTTACCTGGATTCCAACGTAGTCTTTACTGTTATCCATGTATGGAAGACATAAAAATTTGTACTTCTCTACGTTAATCAGACCCCATCCCTATAACAGAAAAATGTCACTACATACATGCCATTAAACGTAAACCACATTTCTGAAACGTAGGAGAAAAAATAATTTTCTCAATCTTTTCTACAATTTTTTGGTTATTTGTTTTTAAAAAAGAAATAAAATTAGTTACCTATTATATTTTAGCTTCTTACATACAAATTATGTAGTGAAATGTTTTTTAATGTTGCACCAAAAAAATTGGCATTTTTTCAACAGAAACACTTGTATTAAGAATTAATTTTACCTAAAACAATGTTCTTAAAATACACGTTTGGTTAGTCTCTGATACAGAAAAATTGGCTGACGGCAAAACTGTCTGTATGCATCGCTAGAACCCAAATCGTTCAATCAATTTTCTCAAAAATTGATTTTGTGACGTACAGGGCCAGTCGTTGTACCCCGACCTCATTTTGAAACGCGTTCTTTTAATAAAACGCAGGTTTTGTAAGGCAGAAGGCTGTCTTCTCGTTGCTTCTAGAGAAATTAGTCATAATGGGAGCCCACGCCTGATCAAACAAAGAGTCATCAGCTCACTGGAGACCCGACCACGTGCCGCAAACCTCCCAGCCACTCTCCACCCCCCACCCTCCACCTTCCACGCTCGTGCCCACGCGTCCCCCGGGAGAAAACGTATCTTTTTACTCGTAAATCCGTACACTATCCGGGGCCTCGAAACACCATCATCTGTGTCAGATGCACACGTAAGCTTTCGCGGCTCGATTCTATAAATTCTCGGCTATCCGGGAGATGCAGTAAGGAAGCCTGCAACATATCAGGCGAAACGTCGGCCTCTCAGCCAACGACGCGGCGTCTAAAGGAAAGCCAAGAACCTTATAGCCTTAAACTTTATAGCCGTAAAGACAGACGCCTCTTGCTGGACACCAGGAGCGCTAATGTCAAATGAATGACTTTATTTCCTATTAGAGCTTCGCATCTGTTGTATTAAACTGTGATAATATTCATGCGCTGTGGAGCGGTATAGTCTACCTAAGTTTATTTCTCGTAAAACAGCATATCAATTTCAAAATTTTGTGAACATGAAATTGTAGTTTCCTTGTTTTTACATTTATTTTTCCTGAACAGAATGCGGCACACATCTAAACAAAAGTGACAGTCGAGAGGGACAACGTAAATGGAAGGAAATGACGGAGAGAGCTTCCAATTTTTGTTATTTCTGATCAATAAAACAGAGGAATCAATGCGTTTTTTATTTGTTTGGTTTGATTGGGTCTTTTTTTATTTGTTGGGTCTACATTGACACAAAGCGTCTCCAAACACCTAAACGTGCGTTGAGCACTTGCACTATGAAGTAATCATCCCTTAGCATATTAGTTACATTTGTCTGTTCAGTGTCGTCCGAGTCTGTTGTCAAGAGGACCGCCAGGTAGCATCTCCGCGTACGCGACTCTCACCACGCGCTCCTGCGTCACTATCCAGCGGCCAGAATTGGGAAGGAATAAGGCTAGGGATAGATGACGTAGGCAAACTAGTTTTGTTGGAACAACTTTCACTTGATCTTGTCCGGGAATCGAACCCGGACCTCCTTGGTGAAAGGCGATCGACTGCAAGTGTCCTGTTTGTAAACAAGGTACAGCTGTTGAATTGAACTACAAAGGTTTTCATACATGAACAATATGCTTCGTTCTTCACTTTTGTCGAAGCGCTTCTTAGAGTTGTTTCATTACGTTGTAGGACATGAGATAAAATTTCAAAATAAATAGTACTTACATGTCCTGAGGCGTAGATTGCTACTATATACGTATTCCAACAAATTTGTATAATGTTGTACGCCAATACGATGCGATCAATGTTGTAGGGCTTCCTGTGTTCCATAAACTTCGGCCCGAACACTTTCACGAAATATAGGTATGCTCCCAGAATACCAAGCGTTATCCAAGGCGTGCCTAGGAATAAGTCGTTCCTTGCAGGAGGAACTGAAACAAAATGTAGCAGCAGGAAGATATGAAAGAGAATGAAGCAGCAAGACAATACGAATGCATAGAGTAATGATATATACCTCCCTAGTCTATGATGAAGGACAAAGAAGCAACAGGAGAGTATGAAAGATAATGAAGCAGTTGGAGAATATAAACTCGCACAATCGATCATTTGAGAGTATCTCAGAAACAATGGTTATCGCCTTTTCGATAAATTGCTTAAAAATGTTTCGAATGATTTTCTTGTTATGCTACTCAACTTTCACCATACAAATATAGCAATAATGTACATGATTTGTTCGCTCTCGCAACTTCATCGGCATTCCAAAAAGTAAAGACTTATGCTCCTCCGAGTCCATTTTCTTAAACTTTAAACACAAGTACGGCACAAGTGTGTGACGCAAATCTTTTGTCTTGGACTGCTAACCTGACACCAGAATCAGCTAAATACGTTCTTCCCACGAATAGGTTATGCTCTCACTTCTTCGTTTCAAAGTTCATGATCTAACAACATGGAAACAAAAACTGATGGAATTATTTACGCACCTAATTGTCTTGACGAGGTTGCCCTTTGTAAACTGGCTTTACGAAAGAATCCAAAACTGCTGCAGGGCTTCCGTGTAAACAAAGGCATTGAGAAATATCAACCTTCTCACAAGTGACCGTTTTAAATTGCTCTGTATATCTTATTTCGACCGCTGCATAATGTTACGCACGAAATTTTTAAAAAAGCAACGAACATTACGTGTTTGTGGAAAATCTGTGAGTGTTACAGCAAATAACGCAACTATAATCATAATAATCATTAAAACATTTGAAAATACCCAATTTCAAGCAAAAATTGAAAATGATATTACTCTGTGTTATTAGTGGTAAGAGACGTTGTAGCCTTCGGTGTGCAAGTAAAAATATTCAAATACAATAAGTTTTATTCAATAAGAATGCGAAAAAGTGCGAAATAGAGCTAGTGAATTTTCACTACCTTAATGAAAATGTCGTGGATACGTATTTTTATCGTTAAGTTATATGAAACGTAAAGTAAACGATAAGAACTTCAGTTTAAAAATATTATTGTTCGTAAGAACCAACCCCTTGATAGAAGTATTCGACACGCAATTTACTTTTGTAAAATCTTGTTAACAGTGTCTCTTATTTCTCACTAATCCAGTAAATAACGCAACTATTGGTGCTACAAAATGGCACAGACTTTCACGTATTAGTTTTTTTATTTCCTTTCGTTTCGGCCAGCTACTCGGACTTGCCACATACTCTTGCCAGCTGCCATCTATCGCCGCCCAAACTACATTTGTTTGACATTTTCTTAATTTGTAGTTTTCCTATTCGTAGCTTTCCTAATTGTAGAGCACAAACATATTTTCAAGTCTATTAAAGAACAGTAAAATCGAATACTAAATGGCAATTTTCTTTGAAACATTTGGAGCCGTTTTTAAGAAAATGGCGTTTAAGCGCCTATGTAAATGCGAAATTTGAACCTCTTTTCACTGAAAACTATCGAGTTTCCGAAAAACCTCATACGAAATCATTTTAAACACTTCCAATCGCAAATGAAAAAATGTTTACAAATCGCTGAAATGTGCATACTAACGCCGTAAGAAATCTTTAAAAAAATACTTTTTTGTAATTTTTGAAAAAGCAAAAAAATACCCCGAAATTAAATTTACGTCAAATTAAAGAGTGCAATTAGCACTATCTATTTGACAAATTTTAATCACAATTTGGAGCCGTTTCTGAGAAAATGGCGTTTGAGCGTTTCTGAAAGTGCGGAATTTGAGCTAGTTTTCACAGAAAACAGTTGAGTTTTCGATCATGTTTATTAGTTATTATTTAAAACACACGTACTCATAAATGTAATAATGTGAACAAATCGACGCTGGAATAAATATTATTAATGTGAGAGACAAGTCAAAAAAATTAAAATTTTTGTAATTTTTGAAAAAACAAAAGAACAGAGCAATATGGCGTCTACGTCATTACATTTAGCACTATCCCTACCAAATGTTTAAAGAAAAAAAATCGAATACTGTTTTGACCTTAGGTGTTCGAAACTTCTTGATTAGGTGATTGAAACTTTTTGAATGTGTTCTGAGGGTAACAAAAAGAGGCTTAGATGTTTTTGTTAGAATTTAACTTAATTATTTTGGAATTTATGCCGCATGAGTGTTTCCGAAAAATTGCGCGCACCACAAATAAAAATACTTATTTCTCCTACCACATTGATCGTACAGGTCTTAGAATAGTCTCAAATAAAGGCTCAAACTCAGTTATTTAAGATTATTTATAGTTGGATTTAATTTTTAAATATCAATAATTCATTAAATCTCTATTATTTATAAAAATTATTTTTCAAATTTCGCTAAAATTAAATTTCGTTTTAACAATAATACTGTATTCTCAGTTTAATGAACTGCAAGTGTTCATACTTTCAAATTGAGATATTTATAAATAAAGTAATTAAAAAAATATAAGATCGGAATAATCCTCTAGTCCGCATAATCTTATAACATTTTTAAATGTATAGGTGCGTCTACAGATTATTTTTAAACCTGTAGCTTTGGAATATTTTTTTCCGATTGTTACTGGTAACTGGCTCAGAAAAGCAAAGCCCTCATTCTGTTATCGGCAGACCCTTCGCGGGCAATTCATACGGCTATACCAGACTTAAACAGAGAGGCCTTTCTTCGAAGTCCAGATGAGCGCCCTCGCCAAGGTTTCTGCCACTGTATTTGTTTAACTTTTTGTGAGTTCGGTCCCACTGCAGCCACGTCAGGACGAGAGACATACTGTGCTGTCCACCAGATCCAAGTTTATTTGTTATAGTAGGCTAGGTTTATGTGCAGCAAATGTGAACCGTGTTTACTGCAGGTTTTACATAATGTAGGCAAGAAGATTTATTATTTCTACAGGTAGGTACCTGGTGGAAGAACACTACAATTATACTACAATCAAACTAAATCATTTTATGACAATAATACTATGATAACAATAAAGACAATAATAGCAATAACTCTACAATTTATGACTGTCGTGCACAGATATTTCAACCAATAAATACACTTTTTAATACACTGCACTCCTCTCTACTTCACTTCACTACACTTGCACTTCATTTTTCTTTCTACTTCTCTATAATTTCTAATTTTGTTTCTCTCTAAATTTGTGTTAGAATGTTAACACATGAGTAATATCAAACACCCAAGACATGACTTTAATTTTAATGCATTCAACCTCAAAAATCACTGTGATATGCTAAGAAGAAAAATTAATGCGTGTGACTTCCTATTCCACCGGCATTCAAAATTCAGTTCAAGGAACACATTTGAACAAAGAATCAGGTCACATTTCACTCCTTTGTTATATAAATCAAATATAATAGTCATCTAAGGCACAAACGTGTAATAACAACTTCCGAAAGCCTGAAGCGTGGTACTAATTCAGTTCTCCTGTTCCAGAAACATTTGACTGAATTTATAAAAGTTGAAGTACGTAATGTCAAAAAATTAAAATATTTTTCAGATGCAGTAAGTGCGCAATATAAAAACAGAAAAAGTTTCTTATTTTATTTTTTCACTCAAAAGGTTTTGATGTGAATTCTGAATGGCGTAGCTGGCTATTTCTCGTGGGAAAGGGTCTAGTAATGAAATTGGAAATATCACCAAAGATTGGCTAGGCGAGAAAATCTGCAGCCATTTCATGATCCAATTATGGCACCACAGAAATTATTCGAGAAGGCAAAAAATGTTAGTGGTATTCACTATATATTTTTGACAATTGATGACTAGAAAAAAAGAATTTGACTTATTGAAATCCCGGTATGTAAAAGTGAAACTAGTTATACAAAAATACACATTTGTAGGTCTATTATTTTATTAACTTTTGTAAAATGTAGATGAATGAATGAATGAATATGAATTTCAGCTACTACTTCTACAATTTCAACTACTCATTCCCAACATTCTCATTTTGATGACTGAGAGCACTTGACTTCATAAAGACGCGCATCTGAATGACTCTCATGTCTGAGATTTGATTAATTTATTGCAACTGTACTTATGCATATCCCATTATGAAATTTTGCACAATCACACAATTAGAGGTAGGACTTTTGTGATATTTTTATATTTAAAAAACAATTTGCGAAATTAATAAAAATAGTATTTAAAGTTGAAAAGCTACGAAAAATAAACAATTTGAATGTTGCTATAATGTTCGTTCAAATATATTAAAAAGTCGTGTTATAATCTATAAAGTAAGGCTAGTATGAATTCTTTAGTGTTTTTAATAAAGGTGATGTGAGCATTTATATATGACAGTACGCACGCTTTTTAATTGCGAATTACTCCGAAGGTATACGACTTTAATGAAAATAGAAAAAACACATGAGAGTTGTTTTTGCTATTAGAATTGATACACAAAGTTTCAAAACATCAGAAATATGATGGTCACTTTTTCGTTGAAGTCGTTCGATTTGACGTGGAAAGACTCTGTTTTTGTTCCCTTAATAGTAGAAAGTGTAATGACTCTAAGAATATTATAGAAAAGTAAAATGTGACTCTATGAACATTTTAATTGAAAAAATTGGCGACTTTCTTGAGAAAATGTCGTTTGAACATTTCTGCAAATACGCAATTTTAAGTTCATTTTCACTGGACATTTTTGAATTTTTGAGAAATTTCATCAAAAATCAATTGATTCTACACTCTAGTGCATATTATAAACACCGGCACCGAATGAAAATAGTAAAGAGGTGAAATACTTAAAAAAAATTCATCTGTGAATTTTTTGAAGAAAAAAAGGCATGTATGTGTTTACTTACTTTTATTTGCATTCTTAAGTTTGATAAATATTAAAGAATGTAAAATTCTTAACACATATTAATATTTCGATAGACATTTTAATGAAAGTGTGACAATTTTTTGACAAATCATATTTATTACAGAATTTGGCTTAAAACAATTCTTCCAGATTGTATCTATTATATATACAAGACGAAGATTTTAGAAGATGAATAGCCCAAGCAGACATATAGAGTAAACTTTACTTCAGTAACTCAAAAAAAAGTCACAAATTTAATTTCGTCTGTGCATTTGCGACTGTCGATTCCTAAACAATTTAGTATCAAATTTAAAAATAAAATAGTTAATGTTAAAAAAAACTTATTTCTTTTTTACTTACCACTCGCGTCGTATATCAGGTACCGGTACCATTCGAATACGTTCATTTCGTGGAGAGTCTCGTAACTGATATCTTCAGGAATCCTTAGTGCACTCTCGTTTAGCTTCTATCATGACAGTGGTATCGTACGCAAATGATATTAAAACATTTTCTTCGATTATTAAATAACGTATCTTGCATCATTTGAACTGAAAGGTAGGTGTTTATGAAATCACACTGAAAGCTATATGTTTATGACTTAGTACTTTTATGCTTTACTAACTGAACCCGTGTGAAAATTACGCACATTTGAACTCAATTGGATACATATCATTGACATGTGATGGATTACTTCACATGGGGATAGCCTCTTTCATCCTGTGCTGGAGTGTTGCAACAAAGCATGCGATGTTTTCCGTCTTCAATTGAATGTGGTCGAATAAGCTTCGGCACTGCGGTAACTGCTCTTTCACCGTAACCATCACTGCCAATTCGGATTGTGTATGACTTATTATTCTATTTATTGTACTTGAAAATAAGTATGCACGTAGTTTACTAATTTTGAATAGATGTGTATTATGTGGACACATTTATAGGGCTCGAGAAAAAATATAGAAACTCTGAGCCCTTCTGTAGCACCACTACTTTTTGTATACGTACGTATACTTTTATATACGTACGGAGTACTTTTATATACTACTTTTTATATACGTACGGAGCAATATACGAAGTACGGAGAAAGTTACGTAATGCTGCCGAACACCGATTTCGAGATTTCAACAGAAATACACGTTTTGGACACCCCTGATAGAGAAAAAGTGTTGGTTTTTTTCCAAAACATCCGTCTGTCTGACCGTCAGGTGTATGTAGATAACACTTGCGCCTAAACTATTTGTAGGATTTTTTTCAAACTGAATAAACTTCTTTCGATCTGGCCTCACTCAAAGCTCTGCGATTTTGAAAAACACTCATTAATTTTTAGAAGTACTTTACACGAAGCACCTGAGTCTTTTCAAAATTTTCTCAAAAATAGCTCCAAATTTTTCTTTAAATTTCTATCACGAATAGAGTAAAATACGCATATAATGATGGAATACGACTGATTTTCAAAAATTGTAAAACGATTGAATAATTTTCGGTGTCTTCCTACAACAAAAACAAGGATCGAAATTTTTCCTTCAAATGAAATTTGTCCATAATTAGTTCTTTCATTAAGACAATGTACATTTTTTGAAAAATATATAAGTTTTCTCGCCATTTTGAATGCA
The DNA here is from genome assembly GCA_017312745.1 of Gryllus bimaculatus. Classification (NCBI taxonomy): domain Eukaryota; kingdom Metazoa; phylum Arthropoda; class Insecta; order Orthoptera; family Gryllidae; genus Gryllus; species Gryllus bimaculatus. The sequence continues at coordinate 907,367 of BOPP01000306.1, read as the reverse complement.
ATATGTGCAATATTACAAAATATCAAAAAACAAAAATTTCTCAAAAACGGCTCCAAATTTTTTTCTTTATGTCAATAGGGATAGTGATAAATGAACTCTATAAGATAACATAAAGTCCTTTCTGCTCTTTTATTTTGTTTTTAAAAATTACACAAATGTATTTTTTACATTTGTCTCGCGCCGTTAATATTTAGATTAGTTACTTCAGTCTATCTCTTATGCTTATTTTTACGTTTGCAATGTGAATGGGCCTTTAGGGCCTTTGAGCCCCCCTCGCTTCGCGTTCATGAAATATGCGCCTGGCGCGTGCGCGCGGTCAGTCTTCCCTTGACGCCCTCCGCGCGTTCGGGCCACTTCCGGGTTTCGTCCGCCTTCTTGAAAATACAAAATCTTTTCCTAGTGGAAGTCGCAAAATGTGACCTCGACCGGCGTCATCGCCATTCTTGATAAAAATAACAAACCCCTGTTGCATTTTGCCGCAACCCTACCTGCCCCTTTGACTCCCGAGTCAAAACCCGTGACCGTTCCCCTTCTCTACGTCTGCGGAAGTTTACACAACCGCCCTCACTTAACACCTCTTCGATGCTGCTTATCGCAAATCCGGTCACCATCCGGCTTCTCGCATTCTACCACGCGAATTCGTATCCACAGTGGGTGATTTCGCTAGATAACCTGTTCGTAGCTCTCACGCAACTACCACGTGTCTCGTCATACAGCTTCTCTGCGCCTCTTCGTAGTCGAAAATGTACTTGCACTTCAAGTGTATTCGCCGTGTACCAACCATCGCTTCATCCACGACTTGCAAACAAATTTTTATATTCTTTTTAACGGCGGTAAGCACATTTCTAAAGGCCACTAGCTCCGTTGAGAAGGACGTTCGCAAATTAATGAAAAATAGTCATGTTAGGGCAGGTGTAACAATGATCTGACGTCATCGGCAAATTTAAAACTTCGAAGTATAGTTCTTGCCACACGTAATTGGACTCCAGCTGCTGCGCACAAGTGCGCCGATCGACATCGACGAAGTATGGTACTTGCCAGACCTAATTGGGCTCCAGCTGCTGCGCACAAATGCGCAGAGCGACATCGACGAAGTATAGTACTTGCCACACCTAATTGGACTTCAGTTGATGCGCACAAATGCGCCGACCAACATCGACGAAGTATAGTACTTGCCACACCTAATTGGACTCCAGCTGCTGCGCACAGATGCGCCAACCGATATCGACGTTGGTCGAGCTCAGTCCGTCTACTACGACCCGACATTTCTGGATACTGACTCTTCAATGTCGCTGGACATCAAACTGTAAGTTCCGATTCTATGCGTTGAACTGTCTCAAGAAAGGCAGTAAGAATGCCCAGAAACTTCTTAACTTGAATTATAAACATTCGAGGGGTCATCATTAACTACGTGTAAAATCACTAGGTCCTCTGAGCATTTGAAATCTACTTTAACTGTCTTTATTGTGTATGTTTTAAAGCATTATTTAACTTAGAACGTATATAAATTCACATTCTTTGACATTGAATATCCTCAAAATATTTCCCTGCACTCACTCTACCTTAGAATATATGCGTAGTTGAAGTCCATCTAATCATTCCTCAATCGAACTGCAGCTTCTTTCTTTTACTATGATTTTCAAATTTTCAGCTTTTAAATACTTTTCAATTTATTACTTACGAATCTCACGTCAAATCAAGTGTTGTCTGTCTGCCCATCTGCACAAACCGATTTAACTAAAAACTACTGAATTTACCCATAAGAAATTTAAACTTCTTATAGTAATGTAATGTTTATATATTAGTAATATTTAATAACGATTCAAAAAAGGTACGAGGAAATCATTTTCCTTTAATTAAATATCTCCAAAGTTGACTTACAAACCATGCTAAAGTAATACAACTCTTTGAATAAATATTTTAAATTTTTTTCATACGATTCATTCCGCTTGCATTAATAACTATAAAATAGTTGTTTATGCTAGCAAAATTCCACAATCAGAATGCAGAAGGCTTCGTAATTAACTTTCCACTAATGATTATCTGTTTTCTAATGGATAAACAACGTGTCAAAAGAGACATTGTACTACAAAGATAAGACAATACCTTACAGTAAATTGTTGCAACACATAAATCGTACACGTAGCATTACAATATATCCTGAATACCTACAGAGGGAATAGTTCGAACAATTTTGCAATTTAAAAGATACATTCTCAAATTGATCGAGTAAACTGTCATCAAGTTGCTACTTCAATGTTATAGTTATCAGATAATAATGGTTCTTAATCGACAATTGTTGATTATCAAACGAGGATGATCAAAATTATCAAAACCCTAATAGCCACGTGCCGTGTAGAATTTTGAATAACAAAGCTCGCACATAAAAAAGTTTCCCACACAATTTATTGAAGAAACTCTTTGGGAGAGAAAATCTACCATCTTATAAAAGACGGCGATCATTGGAAAATAGAGGGAATAAATATAGAGCTTTACTTGGAAAACGTGGAAGTTCGGTAGAAATTGATAATCAATGGATAGTTTAATACTCGCCAGTGTCATCACAAAAGTTTCATTTTAATTTTCATGTTATTTTTATTTTCATTGTGAGTATAGATATATTTATTATATATTAGCATTATGAGTATAAATATATTTAATAAAATTCAGTGTAATTACCTACGTCTTCTTTGTAATTAAGTATTATTATTATTGTTATTATTATTGTTATTATCATTATTAGCATTATTATTATCATTATTATTATTATTATTATTATTATTATTAAGTGCAGTGCAGTGGCGTGAAGTGCAGTGACGTTGTGCAACTGAGAGAAACGAGTAAGAAAGACATTGCAGCTCGCTGTATCGCAGTGCGGTGAAGTGTGGTGAAGTGAAGTTTGGTGAAGTGGAGTTCTATGAATGATTGCACGGTGAAATGTTCATGTGATTTTGTAACGTTTGTAAAGTTTGTATAGTTGTTAAGTTCTGTAATGTTAAGTTAGTATATTCTGCCACCAAGTTCTCACACTTAATTGCAGAATTATTAATAAATCTAATCTAAGTACTATAGTACTTTTACATACGTAGTTTCTGGCAAATTAAATTAACTTTATAAACAAACTTAATTCTAAAACTATCTACTCAAGGGTATGGGAGCTCATAAAGCGTCTTACTTATTCTCCTACTTGGTCTACACGTTAAAACAAGCTTTAATTAGGAATCTGTTTTTAATTTTTAATTCTTTAATTATCGGGAATCTGGGGTTTGAGAAAGATTGAAACAAGATAGGTGATCATTTTGATTGATGTATGAGTAGAATTTTCTGGAGATGTTGATAATGAATAGAATAATGTATAGGACATTTAATTCTTTGTGCAATTGTAAGTTTGAAAAGAACCATGGAGCCGGTGGGATTGTTCTGACGAATTTATTTTGAATGACTTGGATTTTGTTTAAGTTGGTTCTCAAGGCATTTAACCAGATAGGGCACGCATACAGGCTCATATTAATGTCGAAATAAACAGTAATATGAAATTAAATACATAGGCAAACAAAGTTTCGTACAATTCAGTGTAGGGTTAAAAAAATAAAAGGATTATATTATTACTCATTGAAGTAACAGGTACATAAATAGACATCTGAAGCAGCTTTGAAACTTCTATAACACTCTACACACGACAGAATTTCACCGGTCAACATATGGATGTGCACCGAGAAAATGGACAAATAATGTATTTCAATTTGGAGGATGCCAAAGAAAATAAACTCGAAAATTCTCGAAATACAACACTGATAGCATTTATTTCTTCGAGTCAAAATAATTTGTTTGCAAGAATCTTATTTCACTGAGATGATCTTGCTTATTATATAAGATGGGGATTTTTGCTTCTTTGGCAATTTTTTACTTTAACGGAAAAATAAATATTTTACGTTTCTTATTCATTTTGAAGCATTAGGAGTATTATATGCGAATGCTATAGTGCCTATAAATGTCTATTTTGTGTTTAAATGCCCAAATGTAGCTTATTGTCGTATTTATAGATCAAAGAGCAATTAACTTTAATATATTTTTTAATTGTGCTCTTTTTTGTTTTTATCCTGCAGAGAATCGAAAAATCGAACAATCTATGTTCCATTTTACTGCCACCACAGCTGCGGGTATACTGCGAGTATTTCGTATTATGAAACACGTACAAAATCCTTGGTGTTACTAAAGTTATATTTTCTTCAAATTAAAAAAAAACAAACTTTTTACTCAAAAGCGACTTAAATCTTTTTTCGTTAATTTTCTCCCCTTATGTATTAAAGGACGGTATAAAAATTGGTGCCAGTTCCATTTTTCGCAAACAGTGTATTTCCTAAGATTGCAAAAAAAAAATGAACAATTCGAAAGTAAAATATTGAATACAGAGATTTTTATCTTAAATGAAATCTGTTCTAAAAAATTAGATCTTTAAAACAGGCATGTATATATTTTTTAAACAAGTCATTTTTGCGAAATTTCTGCTTAAAATTAATGCAAATTCTCAGTCATGTGTTTAAAGAAGAGATTTCATTAAATTAAAACAGCAATATTCCATATTGTAGCTATAAGAAGACTCCGAAATCAATTTTTGATTTTTGTAATTTTCAAAAATTCCGGAATTTTGACGAAAATCAGACCTGAGCCTTGCTATAAAGCCTCCTTTACACTATCCAATGACGGAGTTTAATTCAAAAGTTTGGAGACATTTCTAAGAAAAATGTTATTGAGGATTGACGTAAAGTCCCCTCGAAAATCAAATCATCCGTTTCAAACTCAGAAAGCCTCGCATCCCTCTAATTCAGTCTGGAAATATCAATTTTGTAGAAAATCGGCTGGACGGTGTTGGTACAAGCGCATAGACCACAGCCTGGGGGAACACGTTTTGTCCTCAATTATTTTTTCGGCATCAAAAACCACAAAATATGAATTCTGTTTATACGTGTTAGAGGAAAAAAATTACTACGTATAGGAACAAGATTTATCCCCTTTTTCTTTATCAGGGTCCGGCAATAATAGTTAGCCGTTTAGCCGTTTAAGCCGTCGAAAATTAGCCGTTATCCGGTTCACGAATAAATACTTTATCTTCATAAAAAAAGAGCGAGAAAGTAAAAATGCGAATGAATAATTACGAATGTAGTAACATTCTTCCCCAGCCGAGGTGAGGTTCGAACCGAATAGAAACTCGTGCGACTAGAGGGAATTCAATTGCTAGCAGACCGGTTCTGGGGATCTCAGTAATGTCATTCCCTTAGGGCAGAGTTTACGCGACTGAACGCAGCTGGACATAAACTGCTCTAGAGATGCGCGTGAGATAGAAAGAGTCATTAGGATTAGTGATAAATAACTCTATAAGATAACATAAATCCTTTCTGCTCTTTATTTTGTTTTTAAAAATTACCACAAATGTATTTTACAATTTTGTTCTCGCGCCGTTAATATTTTAGATTTTAGGTTACTTCATAGTCTATCTCTTTTGGCTATTTTTAACGTTGCAAATGGTGAATGGGCGCCTTAGGGCCTTTACCCCCCTCCGCTTCCGTTTCATGGGAAATATGCGCTGCGCGTGCCCGCGCGGTCCAGTCTTCCCTTGACCGCCTCCGCGCGTTTCGGCCACCTTCGGTTTCGGTCCGCTCTTTGGGAAAAACATACAAAAATCTTTTCCTGTGGAAGCCGCATAATTGTTGACCTCGACCGGTCATCGCCCATTCTTGATAAAAATGAAACAAAAACCCCCGCTTGCATTTTGCCCAAACCCTACCCTGCCCCTTGACTCCCCGAGTCCAAAAACCCGTGAACCGCTCCCTTTCTCTTTTACGTCTGCGAAGTTTACCACCAAAACCCCGCCCTCACTAAACACCTCCTTCGATGCTGTGCTTATCGCAAATCTCGGTCCCACCATCCGCTTCTCGCATTTCTACCACCGGGAACTTCTTAGCACAAAGTGAGGGTGAATTCGCTAAGATTACCCTTCGTACTCTCACGCAAACTATCACCGTGTCTCAGTCAATACAAGCTTCTCGTTGCCGCCTCTTCGTTAGCGGCAAAAGTACTGCCACTTCAATGTATTCGCGTGACCAACCCATCGGCTTTTCATCCACGGACTTGGAGCAACAAACCAAAATTTTTATATTCTTTTTAAACGGCGGTAAGCAAGCATTTTCTAAAGGCCCACACCCCGCTGAAGAATGACGTTCGCCAAAAAATTAGTGAAAAAATAGTATGTATATAGGCAGTGTAACAATGAATATGACTTCCATCGGCAAATTTAAAAAATTCCGAAGTATAGGCTCTTGCCACCACGCTAATGACTCCAGGCTTGCTGCGCACCAAATTGCGGGCCGACCAACAATCAGACGAAGTTAAGTAACTTGCCCACCCACCTAATTGGACTCCAGCTGCTGCGCAACAAATGCGCGAAGCGACATTCGACGGAAAATAAGATACTTGCCACAACTAATTGGACCCCAGCTTCTGCGCCCAATGCCGCCGACGAACATCGAACGAAAGTATAGTACTCCTCCACACCTAATTGGACCCCAAGCTGCTGCGCCACAAATTCCGCACAGCCGACATCGACAAAAGTATAGTACTTGCCCCACAACCTTCATTGGGCTCCCAGCTGCGCTGCGCCAACAAAAATTTGCCGCCAGCGGACATTCGAACGAAGTAATAGTACTTGCCACACCTAAAAATTGGACACTCCCAAGCTGCTTTTTTGCGCACCAAATTTGCCGCCGAAAGCGACATCACGAAGTATGGTTACTTCCCACACCCCTCATTGGAACACCCCAGCTCTGCGGCACCAAAATGCGCCCGAGCGACATCGGACGGAAGTATGTACTTGCCACACACCTCATTGAACTCCCCCAGCCTGCTCGCCACAAATGCCCCGAAGCACCATCGAACGAAGTAGTACTTGCCACACCTTCATCGGCTCCAAAGCTGCTGCCGCACAAATGCCCGAGGCGACATCGACGAAGTTATTAAGTTACTTGCCACAACCTTCATTGGCTCCAAGCTTGCTGCCCGCCAAAATGCGCCGAGCACACGACCGAAGTTATATGTACTTGCCCACAACCTCATGCCGGCGCCAGCTGCTCGCAAAACAAATGCGCCGACGACATCGACGAAAGTATATACTTGCCCACACCCTCCATTTGGGCTCCATTCTTGCTGCGCACCAAATGCGCCGAGCGACAATCGACGAAAGTATCATTACCCTGTGCCCACAAACCTAATTGGACCCCAGGCTGCCTGCGCAACCCAGATTGCGCCAAACCGATATCGACGTTGTCGAGCCAGTCCGTTACTACGAACCCCGACATTTGCCGATTACTACTCTTCAAATTCGCTGGACATCAAACTGTAAAAGTTCCATTCTATGCGTTGAAAACGTTCTTCAAGAAAACGGCAGTAAGGAATTGCCCCAGAAACTTCTTAAACTTGAATTAATTAAACAATTCCGGGGTCATTCATTAACTTACGTGTTTAAAAAAAAATCACTAGGTCCTCTGAGGCATTTGAAATCTACTTTTAAAAACTGGTCTATTGTGTATGTTTTAAAAAGCATTATTTAAACTTAGAACGTATATAATTCACATCATATTTTGACATTGAATATTCCTCAAAAATAATTTCCCCTTGCCACTCACTCTGCCCTTAGAATATAATGCGTATGTTAAGTCCAATCTAATCATTCCTTCAATCGAACTTTGCAAGCTTCTTTCTTTTTTACTAGATTTTCAAATGTTTTCAGCTTTTTTAAAATACTTTTTTCAATTTATTACTTACGAAATCTCACGTTCAAAAAATCAATGTTGTCTGTTCTGGCCCCATCTGACCAAAACCGATTAAACTAAAAACTACTGAATTACCATAAGAAATTTAAACTTCTTATATAATGTAATGTTTTATATATTATAATATTTGAATAACGATTCAAAAAGGTACGAGGAAATCATTCCTTTAATTAAATATTCTCCAAAGTTGACTTAAACAAACCATGCTAAAAGTAATACAACTCTTGAATAAATATTTTAAATTTTTTTCATACGATTCATTCGCTTGCATTAATAACTATTAAAAATAGTTGTTTATGCTAGCAAAATTCACAATCAGAATGCAGAAGGCTCGTAATTAACTTACCACTAATGATTAATCTGTTTTCTAATGGATAAACAACGTGTCGAAAGGGACATTGTACTACAAAGCTAAGACAAATAAACATATATGAAATTATATACATAGGCAAACAAAGTTTCGTTACAATTCAGTGTAGGGTTAAAAAAATAAAAGTATTATATTATTACTCATTGAAGTAACAGATAAATAAATAGACATCTGAAGCAGCTTTAAAATTCTATAACACTCTAAACACGACAGAATTCACCGTACAAACATATGGATGTGCACCGGAAAAATGGACAAATAATGTATTTCAATTTGGAGGATGCTAAAGAAAATAAACTCGAAAATTCTCGAAATACAAACACTGATAGCATTTATTCTTCGAGTCAAATAATTTGTTTGCAAGAATCTTATTTCACTGAGATGAATCTTGCTTATTATATAAGATGGGATTTTTGCTTCTTGGCAATTTTTTACTTTAACGGAAAAATAAATATTTTACGTTTCTTATTCATTTTGAAGCATTAGAGTATTATATGCGAATGCTATAGTGCCTATAAATGTCTATTTGTGTTTAAATGCCCAAATGTAGCTTATTGTCGTATTTATAGAATCAAAGAGCCAATTAACTTAATATATTTTTAAATTGTGCTCTTTTGTTTTTATCCCTGCAGAGAATCGAAAAAATCCCGAACAATCTATGTTCCATTTTACTGCCACCACAGCTGGGTTATACTGCGAGTTTTCGTATTATGGAAACACGTACAAAATCCTTGGTGTTACTAAATTATATTTCTTCAAATTAAAAAAAAACAAACTTTTACTCAAAAGCGACTTAAATCTTTTTTTTCGTTAATTTCTCCCCTTATTATTAAAGGACGGTATAAAATTGGTGCCAGTTCCATTTTCGCAAACAGTGTATTTCCTAAGATTGCAAAAAAAAAAAGAAAACAATTCCGAAAGTAAAATATTGAAATACAGAGATTTTTATCTTAAATGAAAATCTGTTCTAAAAAATTAGATCTTTAAAACAGGCATGTATATATTTTTAAACCAAGTCATTTTGCGAAATTTCTGCCTTAAAATTAATGCCAAATTCTCAGTCATGTGTTTTTAAGAGGAGATTTCATTAAATTAAAAACAGCAATATTCCATATTGTAGCTAAGTAAGAAGACTCCGAAATCAATTTTTATTTTGAATTTTTCAAAAAATTCCGGAAATTTTGACGAAAAATCAACCTGAGCCTTCCTATAAAGCCTCCTTACACTTATCCAATGAACGGAGTTTAATTCAAAAGTTTGGGAGACATTTCTAAGAAAAATAGTTATTGAGGGATTGACGTAAAGTCCCCTCGAAAATCAAAATCATCCGTTTCAAACTCGAAACGCCTCGCATCCCTCTAATTCAGTCTCGGAAATTCAATTTTGTAGAAAATCGGCTGGACGGTGTTGTACAAGCGCATAGACCACAGCCTGGGGAACACGTTTGTCTCCAATTATTTTTCGGCATCAAAAACCACAAAATATGAATTCTGTTATACTGTTAGAGGAAAAAAATTACTACGTATAAGGAACAAGATTTATCCCCTTTTTCTTTATCAGGGTCCCGGCAATAATAGTAGCCGTTTAGCCGTTTAAGCCGTCGAAAATTAGCCGTTATCCGGTTCACGAATAAATACTTTATCTTCATTAAAAAAGAGAGCAGAAAGTTAAAAATGCCAATGAATAATTACGAAGTAGTAACATTCTTCCCCAGCCGAGTGAGGTTCGAACCGAATAGAACTCGTGCGACTAGAGGAATTCAATTGCCTAGCAGACCGGTTCTGGGATCTCAGTAATGTCATTCCCTTAGGGCAGAGTTTACGCGACTGAACCGCAGCTGACATAAACTGCTCTAGAGATGCGCGTGAGATAGAAAGGCTGATTTCCGATAGACTTGCGGATATAAAGAAAGCAAGAATCTGGCACAACGGCTGAAAAAACGTTCGCAGGTAGCTCAAATCCATGCGAGTCCATTATGGGTTGCCGAAAGTACATACATACTCTCGGAAAAGACGCAAGAGGAGGATACGCTTGGTTCAGGTTGCGGTGGATGCAGCGTAGACTAAAAGGACGCAAGTGGTAATGGCATCTGTGTGCTTTGCGGTGATAGGAAGACTGGATCCACATCCTCTTAATTTGCTGTGCAACCGAAACTTGGAGAAAAAAAATGGATGGAATGGGAAATTACTACTCCTAAACAGGAATCGTAACGCGCTCGCTCAAAACATTTAGGTGACAAAAGATCTAAATTATGAAAGAATTAGGAACATTTAGAAAGTCCGGACCATTAGGGAAACTAAAATTAGGGGTGGGGAAAACAGCACTGGTTAGCTTGAGTGGACCTAAGACGGAGAGAAATAAATAAGTCAATAAGCTAACAATTAAGTACTAATTTTATGTTAAGTTAGTAAACAGTCAGTAAACAGAAATAAGTCATAAGTTCGTAGTCAATTGGTAAATAAACTGTCAATACAATAAATAAAATAAAACTGGCATTAGTAATAAGCACATAGGGGGTGAAGGGAAGGGGGATCGAAAATGTAAGGGCAGAGTTGGTGCGGACGATCTTCTGTGGCGCCGTTTGATTTTCAGTGCTGAGGAGCCAAAGCACTGGAAGGAGACGGCGGACGCCCGCGCCAAAAATAAAATAGCATAAAATTAAATGTCCGCATAGATTAGAATGTACTCGCTTCTGACGCAGTTTTTCCCCCTTTCACAAGGTACGCTCAGAAAAAACCCCTGGTCTCTTTTCCGCGGCTTTGATGCGATGGAGAGACCATTTGGTGAATACCAGAATTCGAAAGATTAGAACGCCATAGATGTAGGTATTGTAATAGGCTTAAAGCCTTCGGCCTAG
>BOPP01000306.1:873500-893390 GCA_017312745.1 Gryllus bimaculatus | reverse complement strand
GCTATTTAATTTCGAATCAGAACTAAATACTTCCTGTCGAAAAGTACAACCGTCTATGTGTTTCAATTGTTCTCTTGAGAACAATGCCGAACTTACAGGAAAGAAATGTTAATACTAAATAAGGTGTGGGCCGTAATTTCAATTAATTTGAACAACCTTTTACCACGTTTGTGGATAATTCGTGCCGTAACATCTGATTACAACATTCAGGACATTGGAATTTTCAATTCGTGTTATATCAGATGCTTCACGACTCTTATTTAGTATAACTATACCGTAGAACTATTACATGAATTTCTGTTAATCTTCATCATTGACATCATGATCCTGTTTATCAATTAATAAACATTCCTTGTCATTTTAACGTAGAGCTTAAAATAATCATTATTTTACTATTATCAAATTTTGATATTAATTATGGTATTCGAATTGTTAGCTTACTTTGGATTTAATTAAAGCACTTGTAGAAGTTTTTTCTTTCTTGCGTATGTCTGGCAAAAAACTGAAATAGTTAATTTATCTGTTACATTTTGCAAAAGATATCTGTTCTGCCACAATGCAGATTTTTTAATATAGAGAACTTTTCAAGTTAAAACTGAGTTTTGTAAGCGCAGAAATTTCAATATTTCTTTATTACTACGGTTTCCGTCCTCATGCGAAAACATGTCTGTTGTACGCACTCTAATTATTACGTCCGAGTACCCCCTGATTGGAAGCATCGGTGTTTACCCAATCACAGATTTAATTAGGCAATTTGTTACTTGGGACCGGGCACAGTGAAATTGCTTCGCTATGCCTGTTGAATTTCACGATGACTCTGGCCATTGGCTATTAAGTTTACATAGAACACACTTGAGTCTGACGCATATTCTCACGAATTTACCAATTACTCGGGCCCTGGTGGGCTACGGGATTTTCAAATAAAATATTGATTATGTCAAACAGTGCAAAACAGGTTGTTCTATACACACTCCTAAACATGTATTTCCGTTTTCACAATTTTTCTAAGCATTCAAACAATTTATCGCCGTTGTTTCGCTACAGCACACAAGCTTAAGTCGTAAGGTTTAAAATGAAATAACTGTATGAAGAGATCTTACGCCGACGCACCGGTCTGGCTCGCGGGGTTTCCCACCACAAGTTCTCCTACGGCAGGCAATCGCACAGGCAGGACAAGCTCTAAAGCTCTCGACAAGGTCTCCTGGTATGTGTCGTAGTTAATCATGTAAGTGTAGGGGTGAGGATAAAAGGGCGCAGAAGATCACGCCGGTCCATGGCCTATTTGTTAGGACGTCTGGCATCGGCATTCGCCTGGTGTTGATCGGAAAAAACCAGCGGCATACTTCTGATAAAAGAGCCGGCGTAAATTTCTTCCAGTCAGCGGACGAATTCGTCTAGCTGACAAGCTTTTGAGTAGATATATAAGTGAAATATGCCTACAAAAGAATATTTTTATGGCGCTGTTCAATTTATGCTGCGGCCATCTTTCAGATTTTTGCGGCCAAATTTAGTGCACAATTCATGGTTTTCTTTTTTGTTATTCTTTGACCTTTTCAACGCGTAGGCTATTTTTCTATAAAATCAGACTCTCAAAATTTAATGTCTTGTAAACCAGTAAGCACTATTCACAATAACATTATTTGTTATGTGTATAGAACATTTTCTTTTGCTTTTATCTATCTCTCTCTTTTGTCTCTCTCTTTCTGTCTCTTCTCACCCTCTCTCTCCGTACTCTCCTCCCGCTTCCCCTCTCTCGTCTCTCGCTCCCTCTCTCGCATTTTCTCCCCCACTCCTCCGTTCTTTCTCCTGACCTTCTCTCCCCTCTCTCCTCCTCGTACTACTCTCCCTCACGTACTTTGACCTCTCTACAAGCGTATGTCTTTCATAATAATATAATGAAGACAAAGCTATTCCAAATTTTATTATGTGAGGAATGCGTCAAGTATTGTGATAATGTGTATGAGAGTGATATGTGCAACTGATGAGGAAGGGCTGTATGAGAATGCATAAATGCATCATGAGAATGCAGATATGTTAAGGCAGTTAAGATGGATATCACACGTCGCAGGGCGAAGTATGATTCGCTTCTCGGGGCCTTAAAAATTTCTAGAGAGTTTATTATTTATTTTATTTAATAGGTATTATTAACAAACAATTAGATTATTGGATCCTATGTGCTAGGCCGAAGGCTTTAAGCCATTACAATACCTACATCTATGGCGTTCTAATCTTTCGAATTCTGGTATTCACCAAATGGTCTCTCCATCGCATCAAAGCCGCGGAAAAGAGACAGGGGTTTTTTCTGAGCGTACTTGTGAAAGGGGGAAAACCTGGCGTAGAAGCGAGGTACATTCTAATCTATGGGACATTTATTTTATGCTATTTTCATTTTCTGGGCGGGCGTCGCGTCTCCTTCCAGTGCTTGGCTCCTCAGCACTGAAAAAAATCAAACGGCGCCACGTAAGATCGTCCGCACCAACATCTGCCTTAATTTTCGATCCCGCCATTCCTTCACACCCCTATGTGCTTATTACTATGCAGTTTTATTTTATTTATTGTATTTGATCAGTTTATTTATCCATTGGATACGACTTATGACTTATTTCTGTTTACTGATGTTTACTAACTTAACATAAATTAGTACTTATTGTTAGCTTATTGACTTATTTATTTCTTCTCCGTCTTAGGTCACTCAAGCTAACCAGTCGCTGTTTTCCCATCCCCTAATTTAGTTTCCCTAATGGTCCGGAACGTTTCTAGAATGTTCCTAATTCTTTCATAATTTAAGATCTTTTGTCACGCTACAATGTTTTGAGCGACGCGTTACGATTCTGTTTAGGTAGTAATTTTCCATTCCATCACATTTTTTTTCTCCAATTCGGTTGCACAGCAAATTAAGAGGATGTGGATCAGTCTTCCCTATCAACCGCAAAGCACACATGATGCCATTAGCCATTGCGTCTTTAGTCTAGGCAGGCTGCATCCACCGCAACCCTGAACCAAGCCTGTAATCCTCCCTCTTGCGTCCTTTCGCGAGAGTATTGTATGTACTTTCGGCAACCCATAATGGACCGCATGGATTTTGAGCTACCTGGCGAACGTTTTTTCAGCCGTTGTGCCAGATCTCTTGCTTTTTTATATCCGCAAGTCTTCGAAATCAGCCTTTCTATCTTCACGCGCATCTCTAGAGCAGTTTATGTCAGCTGGCGGTCAGTCGCGTAAACCCTCTGCCCTAGGGAATGACATTACTGAGATCCGCCAGAACCGGTCTGCTAGGCAATTGAATTCCTCTAGTCGCACGAGTTCTATTGCGGTTCGAACCTCACTCGCTGGGGAAGAATGTTACTACTTCGTAATTATTCTTGGCATTTTTATTTCTAGCTTTTTTTTATGAAGATAAAGTATTTATTCGTGAACCGGATAACGGCTAATTTTCGACGGTTTAAACGGCCTACGGCTACTAATTATTGCCGACCGCTGATAAGAAAAAGGGGATAAATCTTGTTCCTTATACTAGTAATTTTTTTCCTCTAACAGTATAACAGAATTCATATTTTGTGGTTTTTGATTGCCGAAAAATAATTGGGACAAACGTGTTCCCCCAGGCTGTGGTCTATGCGCTTGTACAACACCGTCCAGCCGATTTTCTAAGCAAAATTGAATTTCCGAGACTGAATTAGAGGGATGCGAGGCTTTCTGAGTTTGAAACGGATGATTTTGATTTTTCGAGGGGACTTTACGTCAATCTCAATAACTATTTTTCTTAGAAATGTCTCAAATTTTGAATTAAAGCTCCGTTCATTGATAGTGTAAGGAGGCTTTATAGGAAGGTCAGGTCTGATTTTTCGTCAAAATTTCCGGATTTTTGAAAAATTCAAAATCAAAATTGATTTCGGAGTCTTCTTATAGCTACATATGGAATATTGCTGTTTTTAATTTAATGAATCTCGCTCTTAAAAACCATGATGAGAATTTGGCATTAATTTTAAGGCAGAAATTTCGCAAAAATGACTTGGTTTAAAAAATATATACATGCCTGTTTTAAAGATCTAATTTTTTAGAACAGATTTTCATTTAAGATAAAAATCTCTGTTTCAATATTTTACTTTGCGGAATTGTTTTCATTTTTTTTTTGGCATTTAGGAATCACTGTTTGGAAAATGGAACTGGCCCAATTTTTATACCGTCCTTTAATACATAAGGGGAGAAATTAACGAATAAAAAAGATTTAAGTCGCTTTTGAGTAAGAAGGTTTGTTTTTTTTTTAATTTGAAGAAATATAACTTTAGTAACACCAAGGTTTTGTAGCGTGTTTCCTATACGAAAACTCGCGTATAACCGGCAGGCGTGGTGGAGTAAAATGGAACATAGATTGTTCGGGGATTTTTCGATTCTCTGCAGGGATAAAAAAAAGAGCACAATTAAAAATATATTAAAGGTTAATTGGCTCTTTGATCTATAAATACGACATAGCTACATTTGGGCATTTAAACACAAATAGACATTTATAGGCACTATAGTTCGATATAATACTCTAATGCTTCAAAATGAATAAGAAACGTAAAATATTTATTTTTCGTTAAGTAAAAAATTGGCCAAGAAGCAAAAATGCGCATCTTATATAATAAGCAAGATTATCTCAGTGAAATAAGGATTCTTGCAAACAAATTATTTGACTGAGAATAAATGCTATCAGTGTTGTATTTCGAGAATTTTCGAGTTATTTTCTTTAGGCATCCTCCAAATTGAAATACATTATTTGTCCATTTTTCTCGGTGCCATCCTATGTTTGTACGGTGATTCTGTCGTGTATTAGAGTGTTATAGAAATTTAAGCTGCTTCAGATGTCTATTTATTTATCTGTTACTTCAATGAGTAATAATATAATACTTTTATTTTTTAAGCCCTACACTGAATTGTACGAAACTTTGTTTGCCTATGTAAATATAATTTTCATATATGTTTATTTGTCTTAGCTTTGTAGTACTAATGTCCCTTTCGACACGTTTGTTTATCCTTAGAAAACAGATTAATCATTAGTGGTAAGTTAATTACGAAGGCCTTCTGCATTCTGATTGTTGATTTTGCTAGCATAAACAACTATTTTTAATAGTTATTAATGCAGCGGAATGAATCGATGAAAAAAATTTAAAATATTTATTCAAGAGTTGTATTAGCTTTTGCATGGTTTGTTTAAGTCAACTTTGGAGAATATTTAATTAAAGGAATGATTTCCTCGTAGGCCTTTTTGAATCGTTATAAATATTATAATATATAAAACATTACATTAGTATAAGAAGTTTAAATTTCTTATGGTATTCAGTAGTTTTTAGTTAAATCGGTTTGTCAGATGGGCAGACGACAACTTGATTTGACGTGAGATTCGTAAGTAATAAATTGAAAAGTATTTAAAAGCTGAAACTTTGAAATCTAGTAAAAGAAAGAAGCTGCAGTTTCGATTGAGGAATGATTAGATGGACTTCAACTACGGCATATATTCTAAGGGGCAGAGTGAGTGGCAGGGAAATATTTTGAGGATATTCATGTCAAAGATATGTTGAATTATATACGTTCTAAGTTAAATAATGCTTAAAACATACACAATAAGACAGTTAAAGTGATTTAAATGCTCAGAGGACGCTAGTGATTTTTAACACGTGTTAATGGATGAGCCTCGAATGTTTATAATTCAAGTTAAGAAGTTTCTGGGGATTCTTACTGCCGTTTCTTGAAGAAACAGTTCAACGCTAGAATGCGAACTTACAGTTTGATGTCGGCAGCGACATTGAAGAGTATGTATCGGGCAGATGTCGGTCGTAGTAGACGGACTGAAGCTCGACAACGTCGATATCGGTTGGCGCATCTGTGCGCAGGCAGCTGGGGTCCAATTAGGTGGTGGCAAGTAATGATACTTCGTCGATGTCGCTCGGCGCAATTTGTGCGCAGCAGATGGGAGCACCAATGGAGGGTGTGGCAAGTATAATACTTCGTCGATGTCGTCGGGCGCATTTGTGCGAGGCAGCTGGAGCCGGCATGAGGTGTGGCAAGTACTATACTTTCGTCGCTGTCGCTCGCCATTTTGTGCGGGGCAGCAGGGCTGGAGCCAATGAGGTGTGGCAAGTACTTATACTTCGTCGATGTCGTCGGGCATTTGTGCGGCAGCAGCTGGAGCCGATGAGGTGTGGCAAGTACTATCTTCGTCGATGTGCTCGGGCATTTGTGCGAGCAGGCTGGGGTTCCAATGAGGTGTGGGCAAGTAATACTTCGTCGATGTCGCTCGGCGCATTTTGTGCGCAGAGCTGGGGTGCCAATGAGGTGTGGGCAAGTACCATACTTCGTCGATGTGCTCGGCGCATTTGTGCGCAGCAACTGGAGTGCAATTTTAGGTGTGGCAAGTACTATACTTCGTCGAATGTCGCTGGCGGCATTTGTGCGCAGCAGCTGGGAGCCCTAATGAGGTGTGGCAAGTACTATACTTCGTCGATGTCGGGTCTGGCGCATTTGTGGGCAGCAGCTGGGGTCCAATTAGGTGTGGCAGAGTACTATACTTCGTCGATGTCGTCGGCGGCATTTGTGGCGCAGAGCTGGAGTCAATTAGTGTGGCAAGTACTTACTTCGTGATGTCGCTCGCGCATTTGTTGGGCAGGGGCAGCGGAGTCCAATTAGGTGTGGCAAGTACTATACTTCGTCGATGTTGGTCGGCGCATTTGGTGCGCAGCATGGCTGGAGTCATTAGCGTGTGGCAAGAACTATACTTCGATTTTTTAAATTTGCCGATGAGTCATATCATTGTTACATCCTGCCTATAACATACTATTTTTCACTAATTTGCGAACGTCTTCTCAGCGGGGTGTGGCCTTTAGAAATGTGCTTACCGCCGTTAAAAAGAATATAAAATTTTGTTTGGCTAAGTCGTGGATGAAGCGATGGTGTTGGTACATCGCGAATACACTTGAGTGGCAAGTATTTTGCGCTACGAAGAGGCGGCAGAGAAGCTGTATTGACTGAGACACGGTGATAGTTGCGTGAGAGCTACGAAAGGGTAATCTAGCGAATTCACCCTCTTTGTGGGGCCGAGTCGCGTGGTAGAATGCGAGAAGCAGATGGTGACCGGATTTGCGATAAGCAGCATCGAAGGAGGTGTTAGTGAGGGCGGTTGTGTAAACTTCCGCAGACGTAGAGAAGGGAGCGGTTACGGGTTTTGACTCGGGAGTCAAGGGGCAGGTAGGGTTGGGCAAATGCAAGCAGGGGTTTGTTATTTTATCAAGAATGGCGATGACGGTTCGAGGTCACATTTTGCGAGCTTCCACTAGGAAAAGATTTTGTATGTTTTCAGAAGGCGGACGAAACCGGAAGTGGCCCGAAACGCGCGGGGCGTCAAGGGAAGACTGACCGCGCGCACGCGCAGGCGCATATTTCATGAACGCGAAGCGAGGGGGGCTCAAAGGCCCTCAAGGCGCATTCACATTGCAAAGTAAAAATAAGCTAAGAGATAGACTTGAAGTAACTAAATCTAAATATTAAACGGCGCGAGACAAATGTAAAAAATCATTTGTGTAATTTTTAAAAAGCAAAATAAAAGGGCAGAAAGGATTTATGTTATCTTATAGAGTTATTTATCACTAATCCTAATGACTCAGCAGCAAACGCCGCTATAAAAACATTATTTACGAACAAACCAAGAAAGAAATATGAGCGTTTTAATTTTTAAAGATGATGTTGAAAACAAAAATATCCATATCGAAAAAAACTTTTGATGGCTTACTTTTCTGGCAAGTCAGAGCGGAAGAAATCAAGTAGTCTTTGGATCCAAGTAAAGCTACTTTATATTAAAGAGCACAAAATTACAATATTGAATTAGTAAGTTTACCCAGTTATTAGCGTTTCTAAAGAAAAATGAAGAATACAAGACAAAGAAATTAAAAAAATTTTCAAAAGAAGGGTGGTAAAGTTCGACATTACTTTACCGCCCTATTGTCGCAATGAATGAAGCACATTACCACACTAGGGCGGGTAAGTACTTCATTACGAAACTGATTTTAGTGGTGTAATGATTGTCTTTATCTAACTAAGTAGATAAATACATTACCTTCCTTAAATCTATTTCCTTTCATAACAACGTTATCTACATCGTACGACCAACAACAATCTAAAAAATGCTAAGAATTTCCAGCCGCCGTGTTGGCATTTTGCAAACATTGTAACACGCTAAACGCGCGAGAAATTCGAATTTTAATTTCGAATTTTTTCCCAATTTTCAACAATAAGCAGAAAGCACGAAAAAAGGGAATTTGTTTACCGTCTTTGCAACATAAGTGAAAAATTAAAGAAAATATTGGATTCGTTTCTGAGAAAATGATGGTTTAAAATTTTAAAATTGTCTATGTTTGATGGAAAATTACGCAAAAAATACTCATCTTTTTAGAAAAATTGAACATGATCGTATTTGAAGATCTATTTTTGATGAACACATTTCGATAAGAAAAAAATATGTTCATAATTGAATCGATTATGTTTAAAACCCTGCAAGTCGTGAATTGTAAAATTGTGGGAAAACAAGAAAAACTGAATAATCAAGTACAATGAGAACTTTTCCCTGTAATTTTTTTCTCATTCTCGATTGAGAATGCAATGGAGACATGTAATTTATTTGTATTAATAGTAGTACAACATTCGCTGAACTTAAGTTTATAACATACGGGATTTCATAAACTAATCAGGAATTGTTTACCTACACACGTAAATAAATTCACATTGCAAGTTCAGTTTGTAATTTGACACATTTATTAAAATATTATGTGAATTGCAATGTGTATTTACATGAAACATGATTCTTATTATTGAAACAGTTTCTTGAAATACGTTTTTGTGATAGTACATTTGAATATTTGCGTACGAGGGTTGCCTTTTGTATTTCAGGATTAGAGAACAAAAACTAATATTAATGATCGAAAATCACTTTATTGTTTTTCAAAATATTCCCCATGAAGATCTATACACTTTTGCATGCGTTTGAACCAATTGTCGAAGCACTTTTGCCACTCTGATTGAGGTACCTCCAAAACATGCATTCTGAATGCAGCAACCGCTTCTTCAGGTGTCGAAAAACGTTGACCTCTCAATTTGTGTTTTACGTACGGGAATAAAAAGACGTCATTCGGAGCCGAGTCAGGACAATACGGCGGATGATTCATCAAATCGATGTTTTGGGTGCTCAAAAATGCAGTTGTTTGAGCCGATGTGTGAGAGCTCGCATTGTCGTGGTGAAGACTGATCCGTCTTCGGCGGTTGGTTTTCCTGACTTCTTGGAAAACAGCTGGCAAACAAATCGTTGTGTACCACTAAGAATTGACTGTTCTGCGTTGTTCTAGTAGTACGGTTGCGACATGTCCAGTTTTTCCGAAAAAATCAGGCGACCATCTGTTTGGAAGTGCTTCGTGCGCGAACAACTTTTGTTGGATTTTGCTCATCTTGAAACACTCATACAGGCGACAGCTGTTTACTTTCAGGCTCATACACGTAAATTCACGATTCATCACCTGACACAATGTCATAGACGTGTTTCGAAGCACCGCGATCATATTTTTGAGCATTTCTTTCGACCAATCGACACGAGCCTTTTTTTGAGCGATTGACAAATTGTATGGGATCCATCGCGAACAATTGTTTTTTGAAAGTCAAATGTTCATGCAATATTGAATGTATGCTGGTTCCACTAATGCCTAAGGTTGTCTCAATCTCACGATAGGTCATATGACGATCTTGCAATATCTGCCTTGACTGTTTTAAAGATCTGATTTTTTGAACAGATTTCATTTAAGATAAAAATCTCTGTATTCAATATTTTACTTTCACGTTGTTAACATTTTGCAATCTTAGGAAATACACTGTTTGCGAAAAATGTAACCGGCACCAATTTTTATATCATCCTTTGAAACATACGAGGAGAAAATTTTAGAAAAGAATTGAAGACGCTTTTGAGTAAAAAAGAGTTTTAAAAGACTTTGAAGTAAAAAATAACTGGAGTAACACCAACGATTTTGTACGTGTTTCATATTACGAAATACTCAACTGTGGTAGCAGTAAAACGGAACATAGATTTATCGATTTCTCTATTCTCTGCAGGATAAAAACAAAAAAGAGCACATTTAAAAATATATTAAAGTTAATTTGATCTATAAATACGAGAATAATTTATATTTAGGCATTTAAACACAAAATAGACAGTTATAGTCGCTATAAAATTCGCGTATAATACTCCTAATGCCTCAAAATAAATAAGAAACGTAAAATATTTATTTTTCCGTTCAAGGAAAAAATAGGCAAAGAAGCACAAATCCACTGCTTATACAATAAGCAAGATCATCTGAGTAAAATAAGGTTCTTGCAAACAAATTATTTTGACTCGAAGAAATAAATGCTATCAGTGTTGTATTTCGAGAATTTTCGAGTTTATTTTCTCAGAATCCTCCAAGTTGAAATACATTACTTGTTTTGATACATTTGTTTTGAATTTGTGTAACTTTCGATTAACAGAATTTTCAGCGAAAATGAAACTTGCACCATTCGCATAAATGTCCTTCATGCTATCGAACAATAAAATTGAATAAATAACGTTAGAGCTATTTTTTGTTTTTAAAATGACCCAGGGGCTCCACACAAACGAAAAGGAATAGCTAAAATATCAGATGATTGAATATTCATTCATTTTTATAATTAAAAAAATTGAATTACGCAACTAGTATAAAAAGTATTACATAACTATTACTAAAGGCAAGAAAGTATGTGCTGTTTCAACACCACTAGTTTTAAATTTTACTCTCAATTGAGAATTGGATATCGGGCTGATGCATTATTTCGTAGTAGTGGATCATTTATTTGCTTTAAAGAGAAAATAGTAATTAATGTGGCGAAATTTTTGACAACAACTTCACGCAAATCCTTTCATGAACCAGGTATCTAGTGGCTTACCGTCACTCCGTAGCAATTTGTACAACCCTTCCTTTTAACTCTCGCGCCAATTTCTCTGGACGCAGTGCCTGCAAGCTCTTGTAACCGTATTACCTTTCCTGTGTCCTTGGCATACCTGGTGACACGTCGTCTTAAAAACAAAAAGCGGTAGGCTGAGAATGCTCAGTCAGACAGCAGTCACAATTTGGAACAAAACGCAGAACAATCGGAGAAACGAAATTGGCTATTTATGAGCACGTTCGAGATAAGATTTAACGGGTGAAGCGAGATCACTGAACGGGTGAAGCGAGATTAAAACTCCGGAATTCCGAGTGAATGTGGGCCCCTTATCACTGAGTTGCACCGGAACCTCCAAACTGATACAGACGAATTTTTGCAATTTATGTGCACTATTCACTCACAAGAGATTCAACACGAATATTAAATGATGTGAACTATTTATGTTTTACGAAAAATCCAATTTTAAACTATGCATGAACAACTTGCTAATGAATCAATATTTTACTTGGTAATAGCTTTTCAAATTTGTTATTACGTCGCAAGTTTAAACATGCATCTTTTGACCAATGTTTACATATTCATTAAACAAAAGTTATTTCGTATGAAGCAACGAGCATTGTATTCATTCAACTTCATCACTCGTAATGCCTTAAATTTTCCCAGTGTACGAATATTTTTTTAAAATCTCAAATTGCTGGCGTGGTCATGAGTTAAGTCACATCTGGGCAATTCAGTGTTTCACCAGTACAGCAAATGCTTACATTTAAAAATTTGTCGTTATAATAGATCACGAAAGGATGTCAACGAAATTTGATTTATGTCAAAAAGAAAAAATTCTAAAGGAGAAACGATTGATGTGTGTTGCAGCGCCATAGCACATTAAAGAATGTCGTATCTTTTAGCATTGTTTTACTTCTGAAATGACTCACTACGAGATGGAAGTATTTTTTTGGAGGAGCAGGGGTTTGTTGGACACACGTATTCAGAAATCCTTATGTAATTCTACACATCTTCAAAATACAAACGGTCTTACGCAAGAGCAAATATATATACATACATAATACATCAAATTATTAAACAAATTAATTTTTAAAGTAATAATAACAGTAAGCTTCTTCCACGTTTCTACAATATGAACACTATGATGATTAAAAAAACTTTACATTATAAATATGGATGATCACAATACACATTTAAAATGACAGCCTTATTAAAGCTTGCAGATGCACTTTCCCAAATACAGTACACTGCAAAGACTAGCAGATTTAATACACCCCTAAGAGGCGAGTTCCACAAATTTCTTCAGTTGTTCCTGCATCTTTTCTGGAGGTTTAGTTTATTATTATTATTATTATTATTATTATTATTATTATTATTATTATTCAAACTAATGCAAGGTCTAAAGAGATGTGTGTGAGAATATTTATCAATTCCTCCGTAGTGTAAATATATTTTTACAAGTCCAAGGAAATGTTCATTTCACAAGTTACAATATCAGTTTCGAAAAAATTGTGACAACTACTTTACTCACGTGATGAGTGGCCAATGCAAACTAAGCATTCTTTTAAATTAAAAAAGAAAATAATCCCCGATTATATTGATATAATCGGAGATCGATTATATTGATGTAATTTATTGTAAGCCTAAAACACACAAAATTACTGATTATATCTTGACTGGTTACAGGTTTTTCTTTTGAGGTTTAATGTACGCCGTCCAATAGAAATGGGAGAAAAGTAACAGAATGTATATAGTCTGAATCGATGTCAGTATTGTAGGAGCAATTCTATATTTGCAATTTGAAACGAAGAAAACGGAGAGAATGTAGTATAACAGCGCGAGGAATTGTACCTGAAAAAAGACGAATCGTGTCATCGTTAATTGAGTGAAATGTAACTAAATTAGCTACAATTTTCATAAATTAGGGTTTTTGAGAATGTTAGTAAATGAAACCAATAAGTACATAATTACAATTTTTTCTGTATTTCTTGATATAATGTACCCGAATTAATCTATACACATAATCAACTACTGGTGCTACAGAATGACACGCACTTTCCCATATTAGTTTTCTATTTTTTTTTGGTCTCGGCTAGCTACACGGACTTTTGCCACACACTCTTGCCAGCTTCTGTCTATCGCGGGCCAAAGAACATTGTTTTGAAATATTCTTAATTCTTCAGTTTCCTAATAGTAGAACGGAAATATTATTTTAAGAATATTAAAGAACTGTAAAACCTCGTCCGCAATGTCAATTTTCTTTGAAAAATTTTCAAAATGTAGAGTTAAACCTGAAAGTTGGATCTATGGTTTCATGTGTGTTTTGTGTTTTATTCTATTCTTACAGAAAATTTAAAGAAACAATTTGGAGCACTTTTTAAGAAAGTGTCCGGGGGCTTTTAAAGAATGTTTTTCAAAATCTCTAAGCTTCGACTCGAGCCAGATAAACAAGAGTTTCTTCAATTTGAAAATAAACGTACGTATGGTTTAGGCAGTGGCGGCTCTGGGTTAAGCAACAGGGAGGGCACACAAAGTTACAAGTTCAAATAAAGTTAGGAATTCGATAAATTGTTATATTTGGATTGTTGAAGTGACATAAGTAATATTTACAAATAAATTATGTCCCCGGAACACAAGCTAAACACATTATGTATAAATTAAAGTGAGTCTTCAGTTTTTAGATTTGCAAATCTAAATATTACTAATTCTTTAAAATTAACTGAGTCTCATAATAAAACTCTTTCTAATGAAAACATACAAAGTGTATTCAATCTCTCTTCCGACATGGTATTTCTATAATCTGGTAAATGTCTATAATCTTTTCAAAGTAAAGAAGGCTCTCTCAGATTCTTTTATAGAGTACATCCAGTTCAGATTTAAGTTTGCTAGCTCACGAACGGAGAGAACTGTGAAAGACGATTAACTTTTTGTAGGGAGACATTTTCTTTATATTGTTCGTACGTTTTACAATCAAAGAGACAACACAATGTTAAAAGCCCCCTGAATTAAGATTGACCCCTGTGAAATTTCTGTACAAAAAAATATTGCTATTTCTATCAGATTGTATAATTTTCATATCAGGTCGAGGTGGTCCAATTCTCTTAATGCACAGCCATGTATCATAATCAAGCGCACGAAAATCAAGCTAAAAGAATATTGTAGGTTTAAAAATCGATCAATAGATAGCGCCGGCCAACAAGATTGCTACCTCCCGTGTCAGGCTGCTGGCCGGCGGCCGTCACAAGACGCCATTTACGGAACCTATGTTGCCATTTAAGCACTCATTGGCAGCCATTTTTATGCCAGTACGTTCCGTAACAACACTGCGTTTAGGACACAGAGGCGTGTGTCCGCGGCCAATGAAAACCGTTATATGGAACAAGCGGGAGTTCGAAAGCTAAAGATGCGTTCGATTCGAAAACAACCCTACAGACCCACCGAGATTATTTTAGACAGCGCAAGAGGAGAAATAGTGATCTCATTAGGGGGGGCAGTGTCCCTAGCGCCTCCCCACCTCTAGTAGTGTTCACATACGACCGAAAACTTGAGTTCTCTTAATAATGTAGTTTTGCGCGTAATTTTGCGTGAAAGTACGGGCGAGTAGCTGTTTTAGCACCACTAGTTCGTGTTTAGAATGGATACGAATAGTAATTCTGTCCCATACTTAAAAACTGTGGAATTTAGAAGGTTAACTCAAGAGGAGTGGATAGTGTATATAAATGCTCGCTATAGACCTACACCGGTACTGAACATATCTCAATTAATTTTCTATTTTTGCATGCAGTCCCCCTTTATTTAAAGGTACCAGCCGCCACTGAATGTCAGAGACGATTGCATTTGCGATGGGTTTTGACGTCATAACAGACATAGTTATTTACGTTTAGAATGCTAATAAAATATAACAGTACCTAAAACGTATTACCTGAATTTCTTGTATTATTAAACTCCTAACAGCTCCTTATGCACAATTTTGTATTTATCTTTTGGTAAGATAATGGTAAACCACAATTATTAACTGTCTCACGAATATGAAATATTCATTACTGTTGGTTTAATAGTTTTAAATATTACTTCAATTGCCAAGTTTATATTGCCTGAATTTGTCAAATTATAATCCGCAAAACCTCAACAATTTATTGTTCAAAACAAGAGATAACAGCCAATTTCCAATTCAGTGTATCATAATTGAATAGTGTTGGATACCATGATCTTGTCCAAGAGACGGAATACTTCCTAGAGCTACAAAGAAAATGTCATAATATTAGAAAATGTCTTACAATTTGTATCTGAGTGATATATTTCTTCACCCACATATATTTCTTGATCTTTAAAAGAGACATGGTGTAGTACATGTGCATAATGATATGGACTCCGGAATTAACAACACCAACCGTCACCGGATTTCCTCCTGTTTAAAAAGAACAAAAAATATTAATACATTTCTCTCGTTCCCTCTCTCTATCTAAAGGGATGATGCCCTGCAATCCAGTTCCTTCCACGCGTACACTTTCAGGAAGTAAAAATCAAGCAATTAGGTACAGAGAACCCCAACACAGAATAATATGAATACTTACCAGAAGTAACAAAACATATATTTATTAAATCTCTGCTGGCAACAAAGAAAAAGGAAGCTAGAAAAGAGCCCCCATCTATAGCAATAATCAAACTAATCTCGCAAGACTTCCTAACTACAGGAAAATAAGCCCGCTGAAATCTTAAAAAATGATATACGATAAAATAATTACTGAAAGATTGGGAAACATAATAGATTGAGTTCTGCAACAAGAGCACACAGGGTTTTGCGGGTCGTTGAGCGCTTTACGCTTGGAGTAATCCTCCAATCCCCTGTGCCCTTGTGGAGGGAAGTAATCCTCCATTAACAGATGCCATATGTCACGTCTCGTCGTAGTCAGTTGTGGAGAGGACCGCCAGGTAGCATCTCCGCGTACGCGCTTCTTACCACGCGCTCCTGCGTCACTACCCAGCGGCCAGAATTGGGAAGGTATTAGGATAGGGGTATGGTTTAGAATCCTTCACAAGAGTTGGGCTACACCTTGTGAAGCAGTCAAACTCGTTTTGTTGGACCAAATGGCATGAGATTGTCAGGGAATCGAACCCAGACCTCCTTGGCGAAAGGCGAGAGACTTCTGAGCCAAGAGATGACTTCAAGGTATTCGATAATGTTTTAAGCCACAAACTGTGGAACATTTTGGACTGGAGACGAATTCCCCAACACATTTTTGAAGTTATTAAGAATATATACAATGGCACCCATATTAATATAAAGAAAATAGCTGAGATATCCAATGGCGGTTCCGCGGTTAAAAATGAAGTACGCAATCTTATGGTGTTAGCTTTTCTGCTGTACTCTATTAAACAAAAGATATGCGCTCGACGTTGTTGACAAACCCCGCCATGGGGCGGAGCGCTAGTTTCGCTGAACGCAGTCAGCTGAACGGTGGATGTTTGGACGTTGAACCTCGGGAGGTACATTCGCGGAACGCAACAAATGAAGGCATTTGGTCGGCCAGCCTCTCCCCTCGGTCTGTGCTGGTGGGGCACGCTAGCTGGTACCAAAGGCGGCTTCGAGGAAATGGAACACAATAGAATGTTATTTCAAAGACATTTATGTAAACAGCATTCTCAAGAAACAAGACAGAAGTAAACAATTTAGGAGTTTATAGTTGATAGTAGTTAGTGAATGTTACTTAAACAAAGCGCCATTTCAGCCAAATGCATTCAAATTCACTTTAGTAAATGTCATTTCTAACCAGTCTAAATTATTACTTATTAATTACCACCTGAAAAATCCAGTCAAAATAATATCCAACATGTGCCAGTTAAGGTTAAATTAACAAATATGAAATAATCAGAGCATGCATATCAAAGAGCGTACAGTCGGGCAACATTTAACGCAGTAATATAATAGTAGCAGGGTAAATTCATGAGTGTTGAAAGTAGGAACGAGGTTGAAGGAACGAATCCACGCAGGATGACTATTTCTCGCTACTGTCGCAATTTGACAGGGCGAATAGACATCACAGTACTGTAGTAGTATACGCAGGTAGTCTATTTCAGCAGTTAAGCTGACATGGATTACTTTCCTTCTCTGTCTCATTATAAAGATTTGGAAATCTCTCACTTGATACCTTGTAGTTTATAATTATCAAACAAAGTTTCAATAAATCTCTGTAACACAATGCGTATTTTCGTAGGAAATGAATATGTCAAATTAAATGAAAAAATATAAATAATATTCAAGTTGCATTTGTAATACATTTGTAATACTTTAATTTTATATTATAAATATTATGTTATGTATTTTAAAACATAGTAGATTAATGAAATAAAAAGTTCTAACTAATACATGCTATTTTTAGCTGTATATTATTTTATTTTACCTTATTAATAATATATTACGCATTTTTAAAATATAGTTTTTTAAATTAAAAATAATATAATATTATAAATAAAACTACTATATTTTTGATAGAGATAAAAAAGTACAGCTTCATGACTTTTCAGAGAATTTAGATAAAACGTTGTGGATCGTCCCTCTTTCTCTCCCTAATTACTATTTACTAAAAAAAGAAAAGGAGTGATCACATTTCTGTGCATGTCCAGCCAGTAGAAGACAGTTTTGTAACTGTAGTAAGACAGAAAGCGAAGTTTAAAAGGTTTGCGAATGCGTATTCCAATTTCCGAGTGGAATACACATGCGCATTTATATCCACATTTTTATCCGCATTTTTACTTCCCAGCTTCCGCAAAAATCTGCATCACGGCGCTTGAGATCCTGCATTTGGGAAATTTACCTCTGGCAACACTGATTATGTACTTTATTCTTAACCCCGGACGTGCAATAGGTGAAACAATTAATACGTTAGGCAAGGGTATTGCTTTTTATCCACTTTATTTAGACAAAGCTGTTCGAGAATAGAAACTTGGTGAGATCTTTAGATATTTCAGGTAATTTCATAGAATTCAGCTTCGTTACAACTTTGCTTATTGTAAACAATGAGACCAATTTGATTGAGTACAACTGATTTGAGTATTGACAATGAGCGTATAACTTACAAATCTCATTGACAACAAAGTCGTTTCCCACGGAAGCTTCTCTGGAAGATGTAAACTGATAGTAAGGGATTCAATTATTTAAATAGTCCATATTTTAAGATTCTGGACTGTAACATTTCATACACAGCGGAAGATGTAGAAACAAAAAAAAGAATAGTTTATTTTTGTATGTGTAACAATAAAACATTCAGAAAAGGAAAGACACTCTTCTACAATTGTATAAAACATTAGCTGTGCTAACTGGTGGTGAAACGAAAATGGAACCAAAAGTGGGTACTGAATACCAAATTCCGCATCAGAGTGCAAAGTAAAAACTATATACAAACCTGGATGGTATTTGGTGCCATACCATGAGCCAGCGCTCATCAAAATGTGATGATATACGTGTAAGTATGATACTTGACTATATTTCTTTCGCAAAATGAAGAAAACGGTTTCCAGGAGATCAAACTGCTTGTTTAAGTAATACATGTAACATGAATTATAAATCTGAAAAAAGGGACAACAATATAATTAGGCATCGGATTCTTAAGTTTTAACCTTTTTTATTACAGACTGTTTATTCTTTTTTCTTTCTTTATTTATTTCTTGTTCGGCCAGAAGATCTTCCAAGACTTTGAAAACAATTGAATTGTTTTCAAAAAACTTTAGCAGGCAGCTTTGTTGAGATCGGCTACTCTGTCATTCCTCAAGATTATTGAAACCAAATTGGGTGTTTCTTCAAAACCAAGGAGTTTCTACTACGCATATTAATCAATATTAATCTCGCAAGTTTTCTTGATACACGAGCTCCCTAGTTCTCACACAGCGCTGAATAGCACGGCACGTTGAGATACTTAAGTTTGAATCGGAACGGCACGTACCAATTTATAATGCTGGCAACATTCACCTCGTACTTTCAAAACAATCGTAGCATTTCTCTTGGCATTCTTTGGTGAGATAGTTCATGCTTACAGTAGGTACGCCCTATTAAGCCGAGACGTAGCCTGAGCCCTTCTCTCCCCACACCCCCCGCTGTGGAATATCAAGAAAGCTTGCGCGTGTAGGGCACTACTACATTTTTTGTATTGATAATGTTCACATTGGCGATTATACTAGCGATTTGGTAAAAAAAAACCTACTTGTATTCCTACGTAATCCTTACTGGTATCCATGTATGGAAGACATGCAAATTTGTACTCCTGTAAGTTCATCAGACCCCATACCTGTAATAGAAAAAATGTTACTATATGACAGTCAACTTCTTTCGCATTTTTTAAACACAAAATGGTGGATGTTTGTTTTATTGCACGTCTTTTGACGAAAATGACATTTTTGGTATCACCGCAAAACTGTATTCATTTTGATGGTCAACAAAACTTAACTCTTTGTATTCAACGAGCACGAAAACGTAAAATACATCATGTTTAAAATATTTTCATTCATCTGTTATTGCAGCTACTGGGAGGTATACGTGCATACATTTTCTTAAATTATTTGGTAATATTCATACACTGTGGAGTGGTGTAGTACACTTTCACACACTCGCAAAACTGCATATCAATTAAAAAGTTTCGTGAAAAATAAGAATATATTTTCCGTGTTCTTATATTTATTTTTACCGAACTCAATACGACACATATCTAAGCAGAAGTGATAGTCACGGAGGACACAATGTAAATGGAAGTAAGCGACGGAGGGAGCTTTCAATCATTCTGCGTCCCGAACAATGAAAGTGAGCAATGTGATGTTTGTAAAGAAGGTACCTCCGTAACGTATTGAACTATGGTTTTCATACATACACAAAATTTTTCATTCATCAATTTCCTTGAAATGTTTTTGAAAGTAGCTTCATAAAACTGT
>BOPP01000306.1:826590-869828 GCA_017312745.1 Gryllus bimaculatus | reverse complement strand
ATTTATATTTATATTTATATTTATATTTATATTTATATTTATATTTATATTTATATTTATATTTATTGGGGCAAAAAAGAACAGCAAAAACTATATGTGGCGTATTGGGGAGAAGATCATCTGCGCACATTTTCTGGAATTTCAGAATCCGTCCCTAATTTTAACTATAAATAGTTGAAGGATGCGTACAAGTTAAAGATAAAAAAATAAAAATTAAATTAAAAAAAAGCGCGAGATAAGCGGCACTTGAAAAACTAGACATTATCGTTCCCGAGTTACAGAAAACTTATTGGCAACGGTAAACGAACTGCAGGTTTGATTTTTCTGCATTGCTAGTAAAATAGAAACTCGCTCTTACGTCTACTCCTACCACTCCAAGAAAAAGGTGAGTTCAACAAAACGTGCACATAGTGAAGCTACATTTACGTCCAGAAACAAAACAAGGGGCCATCTCAGCATTTGCGCAATGCATCAGGGAAACTTGGCAAAAACCTGATCGAGATAGAGGGGGTCATTGACCCGGAAGCTGAAGTACATTATGACAAGCACATTAGGTCTTTAAAAAAATTACACCATAGAAATATAAACCAATTTATTATATCACTGTTTTGTTAAAATAAATCTTATGTTTCATTTGATGATCAGTATAGTCTCTAATTGTATAGAAACAGTTATACAGCAGAAAAGATTTTACTTTTAACTTGAATTTGTACCGACTTCAATTGTTTAATGTCATCTGGTAATGCGTTGTAATGTAACGTACATGTATTGTATGTGTGACGATGAGAAGATTCCCTTCTCAGGTTGAGAAGATCGGAATACGGCGCGAGGACGTCTTCGTGCTAACCACACGTATCCCCTTAACCCATACCCGTGACGCAGGGACGTTGCCGGTAGGCCTGAGTCCGTTTACGGGATGTCGCAGCAAGTACATACATACATACATACATACATACATCAAGCAACAAACGTCTGTTATGCTCAGATGCACTATCACTCAGCCACGTGGTGTCTATCCACTATTACTCTCACTCATGTGCGTGTCTACTCAGTCATAGCACGAATTTGTTTCGTTATATATGTCATTTTATATTACTATATACAACACCTACCTAAATCAACAGTTATTGTGGCCGTAATGCCGGCGTTTCCACTGTCCCGGCACCAATTCTTGTTACATTGTTCGCGCATCTAATATGTCTGTTCTGATCACCACTCTACATCACAACTGATTTTCTTAACCACCGTCTCACTGTACCTTAATTCGCGACTAGTTGGACCCGGTGGTGCGCTAAAGGCTTGTGCCGACCACATCCGAGTTCGCGCTAAATTCGGAATATTGTATTTTTACTTTGTAATTCTTTATTAATTAAGAGATCATAGAGACTCATAATTCCCCCCGTTAACAATATTTTTTTTGTAAGAAATCGTTACATAGGAATCATCACATTTCCATCTTCTCCCTTTCTGCACTAACTTGAAAGACCAGTGAAAGATTGGGGTAAAATCTAACGTAATAATTGTATATATCAATAAATCGACGAACCTGATTTGTGATCTTTAATAATAATTCTTTGAGCACTCCCTGACATTTTTCAGCCAATATTTCTGTTTCTTCTACCTGCCTGTCTATCCATTTCTCCACTTTTTCTTCACATAACACTCATTAATTAATGCTAATTCATCTTCCTCTTCTCGTGCCCAGTCAATTGTGATCTCACGCTCACTCATGATCACGTGCCTCTCGTCAAAATTTAGCACCACCTGTTTGTTTGAACTTGTTGCGTTTTGACACAACATGTTTCCAAGCCGCAGGGGGTGTTGAGTGCTTTTCGCTTTAGGAGTAATCCTCCATTAATATTTCAATGTCATATCTGTCACGTACCGTCGCAGTCAGTTGTTAAGAGGACCGCCAGGTAGCATCTTCGCGTACGCGCCCCCTACTATGCGCCCCTGAGTCACTACTCTGCGGCCAGAATTGGGAAGGAATTAGGATTGTGGTAAGGTTTAGGGCACTTCATAAGGGTTGGACTAGCCTCTGTGAAGCATGCAAACTTGTTTTGTCGCAACAAATTTTACATGAGGTTCCACTGGGATACTACGGGAATCGAACCCGGAACCTCATTGGTGAATGCAAGTAACTTCGCCATTGAGTCCTGAAAGCCTTTTCCGTCAGATAGTCCATCCCCAAGATATGTGAACACAATATATGCTTCACTACTAACGCAATAACTTCTTATAATCGACTTCCGAAACAAACGTCCAACATTACTTGCTTAGTAACGGGCGTTGACCTCTCCTGGGTGACCCCAATTACGTAAGAACGTGTCATCGGGAAAATCGCAATGTGCCTTCCTGTCGCAACCAACGTCTCATTATACTTATTCACCCACCTTTGCACACTCCATGTAAATCACCGCTTCTGCTT
Organism: Gryllus bimaculatus; assembly: GCA_017312745.1. NCBI lineage: Eukaryota > Metazoa > Arthropoda > Insecta > Orthoptera > Gryllidae > Gryllus > Gryllus bimaculatus. The sequence continues at coordinate 867,400 of BOPP01000306.1, read as the reverse complement.
CCTCATTTAAGCATGACACCGTAATATTGTTGGACACTTCCCACTAATCATTTTGCTGCTCTCCCTCTCGATCCAAGACCCATCTCCATAGTTAATCATTTGATAGTTGATTGGGACCCCATTTATCGATTTGCATATGTTCGTATTGGGGTCGCCCTTCAATACGAACTCCTCCAATTTAAAGTCTGACTGTTGTCTATATCGCTAGTACTTGGTTTTGATTCTTGACCTCTGTCACCTCTTGGTCCGTCTGGTTGTCACCTCTTGATTTGCATTCTTTCTTGCTTTCCCTCCTATTCCGCATCTTCTGCCGTCCAGAATTTCCGAAATCTCTCTTGTTGTTCTGATCACCCGAACCCCTCATCTTTTGTTTTGCCCCTGGTTCATTTTCATGGGCCATTTATATGTTAATGGCGTTCACGTTCACTTCATTCCTATTTTTCAGGGGGTGGGGGTGGCGTTGGTGAATGTCAGATCGTAACTTGCTAATACGTTCTGAATTTTCACCTGATCGGTATGACAAGTGCTTGTTTGTAAATTTTGAATCGTTGTTGGAAGTTGTCTAGTAAGTACATACAATTTCTTGGTCACTTTTTAGTGGTGATAGAGATCTGAAAACCATTATGAGTGCTTAATCGTGCATTCCGCCCCCACTAGATGGTTTGTAAAAATTATTAATCAGAATAATCTTGAAATTTAATTCGATGTCTTAGTTCCAATATCTTCCGAAAAACCTTTGAATTCGTGTACAGACGTGAGATATGGTAGAAGAGTGCCCGCCCATGATGTCGCATTCTCCTGAAACATCTAATTAAAAACCTGGATTTTACTTTCTTTTGGTAAACAAATAACAGCCAAATACCGCTCAACAGCTCTCATAAGTGAGAACGAGTTTTCTTTGGCATCACCCGAGAATTTTAAGGATAGAATTGACACATTTAAGGGCAAGCCTACGATGTTTGGTACAGTTTTGACCTCACTTAATTCTTGTACCTACATTTGTTGAGATGTCACATTTTCTTCACACTTCTTTACTTTGTTGTTACATATTTCAACTCAACTCTTACTTATTATACTGTGGTTTGTATGTCCCTCCTATACACTGCGATTTTCTTTTCGGCTCCTTGGGAGCGATCAGTGACCTGAAGATGCAGATGGCAAAATACCTCCTAGAGAATCTGGGCAAGTATATAGTTATTCAGTTCGAAAATTATTACTTGCTTTGAAATAAACTGAGATTGATGAGGAAATTTGAATAAGAATTTATTTAGGTAAAAATGTCTAATAAGAAAAAAATATAATCACGTTGAAACCATTCATTCGGAAGATTTACGCCCTACTATTGGAACCAGTATTGATGATCGTGAATCATTCCACCATTTTTGCAAAATACTTGCACATGTGCCAAGTACACAAAATACTTATTTTGATCTTCCATCATGCAGACAAAATACAAAAGATATGCCTTTGTCCCTTACACGGTGGGATTGTGTCTTTGGATTTTCATTGTAGTTTTTCATAATCCAAATTCTACAGGATCAATGTAGACGCATTACAGTATTGTTCAAATAATATTTCTATCTACTTGACAACTAGTAGCTGACTAGGCAGAGGGGGTTCCATTATCCAGTCAGAGTTTTCAAATTCTGCTGACGTCACTGCAGAGTTGACGATACTTATTAAGACAACATAGAAATCTTACAGCGCGAAGCAATAGTAAATTGAAGAGCGACATAACTTCTTTGGTTATGCACCGTGTGTGTTGTTCTGTGTCATCTACTCTTGTATGCTGTTATATCGGTTTGTTTCTCACTACTGTTGTGATCTGAGATAAGAACGACCACACGACCACGTGTCTGCCACCCGAGTAAGTAGCAACATCGTTCTACGCCGATCCCAGCAGACAAAAAAGAAGAAATATTATTCGGACTATATAAATCATCATGGCAGTACGACAGAATCTCACTCATTAATTCTAGTTGTTCATATCAAATTGCAGAAAAGCACACTAGGTGGCAGAACAAGACGGCTTTGTAAAACAAGTTTTGTCTGTAACAGTAGATAAATGATACAGGCACCATAAAGGATACAGCTTAATTGAGTCGGAAATTCAAATAACTTGTGAATGACTGAATAATTGAATACCTAAAGAAATAATTATCGACGGGGCGATCTGGGACAGCGCTGCCTGCTACTGCCTCCAAATCGGTTGAGGTGACCATGTGCTCTACGAGTATAGGGTCATTAGAAGGGCACCTCCGACCACTGAGACGTCACCCCACAATAACTGCGATACAACAACAGTGTGGTGCTCCTCCCAGCGTATGTTTCTTAGTGATTAACTTAAAGCAGGCTGCACAGCATTTTGCACTTTCACTGACCTCGTGAGCCGCGCGTGAGCCACTCGAGTGCAATGCCAGGAAGCTAAGAAGGGTGGAGGAGAGACACATTCTAGGAGCGGGAACCGCCTATTAAAATGCGCAATCCGAACCGTAATGCGTAAATTGAAATAGCAATCGGTCACATGTCGGACTGTTACACACAGTTCATGTAATATTTCCGTTTTATTGGAAATGTTTGTTGTCAATAGATCACAATGTAAAATATGAACCAAAAACGAAATGGATATACCTACATATTTGGTTTGGACACCAAGTATTAAAATAGGAGTGATAATTTAATTCACTTTGGTACAATGTAATCACAAATTTAAGGTGTTAAATCCAAAATTGTAATATTGAATCGTTTTTGTTTGACGATGACAGTAATAAAATATATTTCCATTAACTATTTTCATGGAATACGACACTTAAATAACAGTAAAATTATCTTAAAAACTCATGGATACTTTCTGCTCTAATTTTTCACAAGAGTACGTTGTATCTTAATATCAAATCAACGAACACCATTTATTCATAATCGTTTACGATGTTGACATATTTAAAATATGTAAATGGACTTGTATGAGTATGATGTCCGGAAAACATTAATTCATCTTCACTGGCGTACACTTAATTTTTTAAATATCTCTTACATTACAGTTGAACGATTTGCAGTACACCGGACGTTTTCATTAGGTATACTTATATTAATTTCTTCGTTAAGAGATTAAAACTTTCAGGGTGAAAAATAAATTATTAAATTGTAAATGAATGGTAGTTAGAATTAACTTATATACGTATATTTTTTAAAAAAGGCCACTGCTTAAAAATATTGTTTCGCGTGAGCATATTCTAAAAAAAAGCAAAAAATGAAAATGTGATGATGCATAGCAGTGAAACGACGAACATAAACAGTGAATCACTGCAGTTATAGATACAAATACGGGACATTACCCATTTGCATAAGTGGGCAAATAATTTCACGGCGTGGATCATTGCATTAGAAGACAAGACATTCAATATACGCGCCGCACCTTTCCCAGTGTGCAATAGAAGGCTGCTCCCCTCCCCTCCGCCCAAAGCTGCATATCCCCCACTACTTGCATTTGCACCGCAACACTACCGCATTTGCAGACCTAAGGCTCTTGAGTGCAGAATGCCCGCAGGCGCAAGCGCTGGGTAGGCCTGCCTTAAAGTGCATACAGGATGTCCCACAAACTATGAGCCACCCCCATAACCTCGAAACAGTTCACGATAACGAAATGCAGCTTTCGCACTACAATGAAGTATAATGGGACAAGTAATAGGGTGTGCAGATATTGTTCGTAATATTTTTAGGTTTTGAGAAATTGAATCATGTTTGAGATATAAATGAAAAACCCTTATTTTCCTCCACATCATAAAAGAGGAATCAAATGCATTGTAACATCATTAGTATTATGATAGAAATTGGAGTATAAAATAAAAACCACAGTTCGATCCTCGGTGACAGGATTTTCTACTTAGGTGGTCAGCTAGATCGAATCAGTCGAGGGAGAATTCTGGCGGCCGGTGATCTGATCCGGAGTACACTGACAAACGCGGCCACGGAGCGCGCGTGATCTTTCCTTCCATTTTCTTTTCTAATCCTTACCCCTTACTGACACAACACCCTCAAGTGCCGCTACACTACTACACATGGCTGGAGACCAGTCGGGTGCTTAGGGACCTGAGTTGGTATCCCGCTGGTGGGAGATGCCTGATGAGTGGCCTCGCAAGCCTACGTAGGTCAGCGTTGGATCTCGCCATCCGGCGGGGGAAAATAACTGTCACATCTATGAAAACACGAACTACACTTATGGGACTAATTTCCCTAGCCGTTGACACGCGCAGATCACTAATCAACCAAAGTGCCTGGACGAGTATAATGTGCCCCAGTCACGGTCTGGTCGACTTTGTTACGCCTGACCACATGTCGGCCATTCAAAAGTGCTTCATCAACTGAATAAAACTTACCATGTCTAAAAAAACGTGTTTTAATTTGTGTTAAATATCAATAAGCTATATAGATCCAGGGACTCTTAATTATCAAATTGCATACGCTAAAATATTGAATAAAAACAAAATAATTAAAAGAAAAATTAATGAATACCAGTTTTCAAATCTTGAAAAAGAGAACGAAATAATTCAAAATTGGTGGTTTTCACAGAGCGCAGGAACGCATGACAATGTTTGGGGCGTACAATTTAATTAGATCGTTAGAGCGTAAAACTCCATCCCTCGTTCTTGCCGGAGCCGTTCAGCCTTCAGTGAGTTCCAGAGTCCTGCGCTCGCTGCCGGGGGCTGATTCAAAGGGCAGAATAAGGGTCGAGCTTTGGATTAGCCTCTTGGGGAAGGAAAACTTGACGAGCGATGGAAAGAAAAGGAAAATGAAAGAAGGAAAAGTTGACAAGTGATGGTTGGTTTGACAAAAGCGTTGACAAAAAAGTTGACAAAAGCGTTGCTGAACAACGTAATCAATAAACTCGAGGAATCTTAGATCTAATGTTTCATTTATTATAGCTACATTTACAACATTTACATATACATTCAAATATTATATTCAACAATGCTATATAATGACATGTTGCGATTTTATAACTTACTATATAATCAATTAATAAATGCCAAACACATTTGTGTAGAAAACAAAGGAATGAAATAAAATAGGGACATTAATTCTTCAACAATCAATTTTTTTCCTTTTTTTACTTTGTAGCCTACCACATACGTACATAGTAAAGAGTATAATATTGCTGCAGGGGTGGGGCGGTTTTTCGTCGAAAAAATCGAACTGTAGGAATATGTTTTCGAAGTAAAAAACGGATATTTAATTTTGGAAGGTTCTGTACATGAAGCCTCGACAATATTTTTGTTTTTTTCCTTTACATGACTCCATGTTTTTCAAATTAATTTGATTGCCATGGAGGCAATGTATGCTCTAAACAGGGGTCGATTCAGCCAATCATTTTTAGGGGGAAGGCAGCATAGATTTATCCTAAATAATGAACTTATTTGTTATATTGTATATTATTTGTATGGTGTATATATGATACTAAACACTATTTTTGAAAAATAATTTCACAATCATAACATAAATATTTAAATTAATTTTGCCAAATACAAGAAATAAACAAAAACTCAAGGCCTTTGTGGGGGAGGGGTATGACCCCAATGTCCCCCTGGATCCGCACTGGCCCTAAAACAAGCCCAGGAGTCTACGTCCTTGAGCTCTCCAAAATTTCAAACATATTTCTATGACTTCCATTGATTACAATATGAAAGAAGGATATTTGTTTTCATTTACATCAAACGTTTCAAAGATAATTTTTTAAATAATGTCTTGCACAATTTTTCTAATGTTTGAGAAATTCTCGCGTAAATTTGCGTTTTTAAAGCGTGGAAGGTTGTGTTTAGTCGTGAGAGTGGCAATGTGAATGGCATACTAAACCTAAGAATCTGAGTTCGAATCCCCGTGGAAAAAACTATTACTTGTTTTCTCGGTTCAAATATCATTGGAAATAATGGGTACACGTTATACATAATGCAACAAAGTATGTTCTGGTAGAGCACCACTAGTTTCTAAAATATGATTTATCAGCTACATTGAAGTTCACTTGCTGTACTTGTAGCAAGAAATTTATACATCAATAAAATAGTTTATATGCATAAATGCTCGATAAACTATAAATCCTCCTGTCGTGTGCAGGGTGTGTATGGTTTCAGTAGATACTCAGGAAGATTAAAAAGGTACAAAACCAATAAAAAAGTTTAGAGTTTGACAGCAAAATGCGTTTATTAGGTTGTATTATTTCATCAATTCTCATCCTTAGTGCATCGCTTTCACAGCTGATGTTATGCCACAGCAAAGCTTTAAAAATAAGAGACCACTCGACATGCAATTTTTGATCTTCACACTTTGCATTATAAAGTAGCAACGTTTTGATATCCTTGGTGCGGGAAGAACAAATATAAAGGACATTCGTAAATACTGTATAATGCTACTGCAGAACTCGTGAAGACTGCATTATTAATTAAATATTAAGTGTTGCAAAGTTATATTAGAGTATTCTATTTCTTATTCCTGAGCAGTGTGCGGGGTAAATTTTTGGAAAACAATTGTCTATACTTTGCTTCAGGAGCATTTTCGCCATTGTATTTTTAGCAGCCGAGAGTAAACTTCCGAAAGAGGTTCGCTAAATCTCAACTGATACTCGTCCGTGACTTAGGATCAAGAGCAGTCCTAATGGACTGAGCCTCGCCACTACTAAAGACATTTTTCATAATAATAATAATAATAATAATAATAATAATAATAATAATAATAACAATAAGTAAGTAAAGCAACCACACACCTGGTCATCATACCTGTGTGTGGTTGACATACCGACCAGTAGATGTTGTGAATAATGTAAGACAATAATAATAATAATAATAATAATAATAATAATAATAATAATAATAATAATAATAATAATAATAATAATAAGCCGGCCCCGTGGCGTAGACGGTCGCGGCTGAGGAGGCAGCAGGTTCGAGTCATGCGTAGGCATGGACGTATTTTTGTTCCTTGACCACTCATTAACATCCTATCACCCCATTATTCATAATTTAAGACGTAATTACCCTGTCTGATCAAGGGATACACCCGTAAAAGCTAATCGCCATTATTACACACGTTCATCTTTCGGAAGATAACGTGTAGCGTCGCCACAAATGGCCCATTCGTTAATAATAATAATAATAATAATAATAATAATAATAATAATAACAATAATAATAATAATAAAAATATCATTATTATTTATGTTTTTCGTCGCGAATTGGCCTTTCCACAGAACACGGTATCATGCAGTTATATCCGCCGCGTAACCAAGAGGACGTGCGATAGTGATACGTAACAGCTGCGGTGTACACCGAATGCCCTCAACAGGTGGAGAGTCGTGGGAAGACGCTAACTGGCCAAGCAACTTATTTCAAAGCGATGACGCCTGCACTATTTTCCCTCCTTTGGACATCTAGTCGTAAGGCGTTGGCTCCCGCCCGGTGAACCGACGCAAAGCAGAGTCGTTCAATGCTATTGATGAAAATACCGATTATCCCACCAACCGTGAGTCACCTCGTATTTTCTAAACGTTTCACGATATCGAAATGCAGTTTTCGATCGACAATGCGGAATCATGGGGCAAGTAATATGCTGTATACATGTTGTTCGTAATATTTTTAATTTTCGAAAAATTTAATTATCTTTATTTCTTTAAATGAGAGGGTATATTTTGCTTTCCCGCACTTACTACGTGAGGAGAGATTGTATTGTAATCATGCGACGGAAAACCGGGTATTTTTGACACAAAACCCTTTTTCTCTCAAAACCCGCTCCTTTTTTCTCTACATTTTATCCACATATGTAATAAGGAACGATAAAAAATATGATGATAGTCTCTTTTTCAGAGCTCGGATTTTTCAAACATTGGAAAAAAATCCAAATTCAAAATTGAAGATAGAGCCTTTTGTCTCAGACGAAATATGTTGTCCAAAATATTCTCTCCATAATTTTTTTGTAATAAATGAGATGTTTTTCGGTAATTTCTGCTTGAAATTAACGAAATGTATACAGGTTTCACACCAACGACGGGGCACGAGAAAAACCGAATAAATGATATGAAAAATAATTTAATTTTAACTATAATTTACTACTGAAAATGGCAATATTAATTATTTTTTACTTTCTCATACGTTTACGATTTACTCCATTTGTTTTCTCAATGTATTGATATATTTATTTTTAAGCTACCCGCAAAGCTTAATTCAAATGAAATTTTACACTACAACGCAGCATCGATGTTTGAGAAGGTTATTATTGTTGAACGTCGATATGGTAGCGGTGATAAAATACCGATGTTTTATTTAGTCGACCTGGTAGTTCCGAATATACCTTTCAGAAATGATTAGAAACTTATTTTATTATCCATATTTTAATCGCCGTTTTCTCTCGCACCCTAAGAGAACCAGTGCTAACGATAGCATGATTTGTATAGCGCAACTTCTAGTACTTCCGTTTGCGATTAATTTCGCAGCAGGTTTTTTTTATAAATGACTTCTCAGAATACGTGATGAGGTAAGTTATTATCTGGTCCCTAAAAATGTACTGCGTTTTAAATACAAGAAAAAGGTAATCGTGTAACTTCAATAATTTAAAGAAAACTAGAGGCGAAAGATTTGACATAACCGCTTGTACTAAAAAAATCTTGAACAGAGATTTTACTTTCTTTTAAAGAAAGTAAAATTTCTGTTTTTCTTTTTTTTTGGGGGGGGGGGTTACCGAGGTCAATCTAACGAACGTTACAATCGAACCAACGACATTAGTTTTAGTTTCCTGCGCTTCCTTTGAGTGGGTGTCAATACAAAAAAGGCGGCAATAAATTAACTTAATATTACAAATCGTAGAATAATTTAGATTTATTCGGTCAAAAAAATAAACAGTCAAAACCGTATGTGACGTAGGGGGAAGAAGATTATCTGCGCACGTTTTCTTGAGTTCAGAATCCCTTCCCGTCATTTTAACTATAAATGGTTGAAATATGAGTAAAATTTAAAAATAAATTACAATATTACAATATCTATAGAGCCTACTACTTGACCCATGATTCTGCATTGTCGGGCAAAAACTTCATTTCGACCTCATGAACCGTTTCAAAGTTATGAGGGTGGCCCATACTTGGTGAGACAGCTGTATATTTGTCTCTTTTGTGAACGCATATCCGCATTTCTGCTTGAAAAGGAGGGTCTCTAAAGGAAAACGATTGCATGCCTTGGAAAACATCTGACCGCAAGGCCCAAGCCAGGAGGAGGACTCAGGACAGCCGACTACTGTGTGCAAGGTAAAGCCGCCACCTTTGGGGGAACTTTCGCGATGCGGTGTAAGTCGAAATACCGAAATTACGAGTGCACATTTAAGTGCTGCATTCTGGGGCAAGTGCTGGTAGACAAAGAAGGCGTTTGGGAGTGTGAAGGGGATGATCAAGGCGACTGGATGCTGTATCAATCCCCCTTCACGAAAGCCTTTGATCCGGAATTTTCCTATGAGAACGATCAGCCCTGAAACAATTCCATCTCTTGCTCTTCGAGGACCGGTACGTTCAACGAGATCTCAACGCCAGAGGTGTCCTCCCGTCCCACGTCTCCACCTGGGACACTTGTTTCCTCTCCTACCGTAGTGGCAGGAATAATGGCAGCTTACACGAAGGGATCTTCTACTGCGAATATTCACCTCTTCCCACGCGCGTGAACTGGCTGCTCCGTCCTCTGTGCATTCTCTCGGCTTTGCTGTTGCTGACTGCTGTCTGTAGCATGCAACAAGAGCAAGCGACAAAAGATCCACGCTCGTTGCCTTGCCAGTTTCCCGATTATTCGGTTTTGATATTTAGGATATTGAGAGTTACGTCGCAATTAGTGACAGATTGGATAAAACCGGAAAACAACTGAATTGCATTGATGCCTTATTTTCCGTGGCGAGACTCAGGCTATCAGACCCGCTCATCCGTCTGAGCACGCAAATTTCGTGACGCTCCTTTCACCCACTAGCGGAAAAAGGAGGTTTTTCTAGGGCGGCGAAACAGGCGATTTGAATTTAGTTCAGAGGCTGCATTTAGGCTGAGGATCTTTTAATTGTAGTAAATGTACTAAAATGGGACAGTCGGCTTTACTTCCCCTCCGAAGGAGGGCGTACGAAGGATTTTTTCAGATACAGCTCCGGTTTTTCAAACGTTGCAAAACATTTAAAACTACAAAATTGAACATAGAGTCTTTTTCCTCCAACGACGTATGTTGTACAAAATTAGCTCCATAAACGTTTTTTGAAAATAATGATTAGTTTTTCGTTAATTTCTGCTTGAAAATAACGAAATATATACAAGTTTCACACCAACGACGGGACACGAGAAAAACTGAATGAATAATTAACAGTCGATTTGAATTTAGCTCAGAGGCGTCATTTAGGCTTGAGGATCTTTTACATGTAGTATATCTACTAACATGGTACAGCCGGCTTTACTTCTCCTCCGAAGAAAGGCGTACGAAGGCCTCTTTCGCCCTTAAAAATCCACGGTTTCGGCCAGGGTTGAACCAGCAAACTTGGGTATAACAGTCTGACATTTACACTATCACCGCCGCCATGGAACCACGGAATCTTCAGATTGTATGCTATGAATGTAAATATATGTATGTGAATTTATTCTTCTAAGATGCATATGTTAAATAAAGTGAGAAATACGATTATAATTATGATTATTCATCTGTTGCATAGATGTGAGTGTAAATTAAAAATTAAATTACATTTTCGAACTATTTCTTTAGTATGAATATTAACTATTCTACCTCCCATCCAAAAGCACAATGACATCAATTATAACAAGCGCGTACAAATCATATAATGGACTTCGGAATTTTATCTCTTTTACCAAATATTAAATTCTTAAACTTGAGTTATAAACACTTCATTGTGGATATGATGTACGGTTTTTACATCAAAAAAGAAAATAACTTCCACAACAACAAAACAATTTTCGAGTTCTGCTTCTATTTCGATTGTAATTACTTTTAACTAACAATTATTATAAATAGTTATACTTTTATTTTAACATGTATTACAATAGTTATACTTTTCATTTTTCTCTCTTCTTTACGCCTTTTGAATGATTTCATTGTCCATGAGGACTATTGGTTTTCCGAAAATTATCACGCGCAGAGCTCAATGTAAACGAAGTCTTGGCATCGTCTGACATATGTAGAATTTCACAAAATAGCAACAGTGGTTATAATTATGCTAAGCATTGACTTTTGGAAGTAAGGTAGACAGTAGGATTTCTTTGTCTTATTTCTATACTACAAACACATGTACAGATTTTTGTAAATATAAACCATTTCCATTAAACTTTCGGAAAGATGTTGAACTAAAGGTTCTGTATGTAGAAGTATTCTAACTACAGCTACATCGTACACAGTAATTTTTGGCGTGAATCCTTGCTACTCAAAATTTTAAGATATATGCCCACTTATCAAGTCACTTTTCAACCACATTGATCCTCGTGACTTAAATGTTTTCGGCATAAATTCATTGAGTTGTAGAATTTTGAGTAATGTCAAGAACCTTTTTAAAACAATCTAAGTAATTGTTGAGTAATAACACTAAGAAGAGAAATAAATCGGTGTGCCGCGCATTGCCATTAAACTTTATTTGTTTGTCGACAGATCAAGATTTCACAAATGTATAGAGACGTCAGCAAATAGTTACACGAGAAAGAATCATGGCCAAAAAAGATAAATCTCTAACATTTATTAATTTCTATATGATAGCTATGAACACGACACACGTAAAGTCGTTTCTTGTTTGTGAATATGTGTATCTGTTTTCGGATCATGTGAGTTAGGAACATAACCGTCTTGTATACAGAACAATCTAAAATTTAATTAATGAATGTTTTTGTTGGGTGCAGCCCTGTCGTCAGGCTTCCCGATGAATGCTGCTTGGGTGTGGCTGACGTCTTTGCGTACTTTTATAACATGGCGAGGCAAATACTATGTAGAAAATGCAGGATAATTTCAACCTTTCTCATACTTAATGGGAGACAAGTCCTCACTAGCAAACCTACAGACGTGACCTGGAAAATGGGCGACAAATTCAAATTTCAAAACATATACAATACCTTTTGAATGCTGCAAAACGTCCGTAAACATAATCTTTAGTAAACTAAAAATATTTCAAACTTATACACTTCGTACTTGTATTCACAATGATTATGACAGGCCGGGCCACTAGAGGCGCTAGCGTCAAATGTCTCCCATTATGTATATGTGTGTCCTGTTTTGTCCCTATAGTGCGATTATTTTAACTGTACACCTGAGCCCCGTCTTCACATTGACATATGTCACTGCATTTCGCGTCTTTTTTAGGTTGTACTGCTAGATGTCGCGACCGTTGGTGATTGATAGTCTCGACCTCGCGACATCTAGCGGCACTCCTAGAAGACATGAAATGCAGTGATAATGTGAAAGTGAAGGCAGGGATCAGGTGCACAGTTTAAAAAAATCGCATTGTATAGTATTTGCTTCAAGAACGAAGAATACTTCTCAACGACGTGCAGTCAGCTGTTCCTATACCAGTACATTTTCATGACAGGATGTCGCCTCTATATATTTCACAGTCTCCTCCAATAAAAACTTGCTTCTTCGTCCTTTTGCTAGTAAACGCCAGATGTTCAAACTCTCCTTCCAGAAGTAATCATCAAATCATTGAAATCAGCTGTCCATTTAATCTTCAAACAATTGAACCATAAAACCTGAAAAAATAAAATATAAGTTGTAAAAACAAAGGAATATTTATGATAATTTCGTTTGCCAAAACAATTCAACAGCGTTCTTCACAAACAAATGATTACTCCACATTTTGTTTTCACGAACAAACAAATTTAATTTCTTGTATAAGTACGTAAACGCGGAAAAAGGATGGTAGCACAAGAGAAAGTAATATCATGCTACAGAAAAGTCCCGAGAAATTGAAGTACCGATTGTAAAGGAAAGAGCCTATATATTTTGAGGTCATCAAATATTGAATGAGTTATGTTTTACTTTTTCTCGTGCTACTTACAAGTATGCAGTAGTATTAAAAAAGTGTAATGCTACGGTGAAATCCGGAGAGTTTTGGACAGAAAAAATCGTATTAATGGGCTCTGATATCAAAAAAGTAGGTACATTTTATTCCACTTTGTAATCAATTTCTTCCTCTTACACGTTGCACAGTTAGAACACAGCCATAAACTATTGAAATATCATTATTTCTCTTTCGATACACGCACTGCGGACTGATATTCAACGCAGAAAGAAAAGTGCAAAAACCAAATTCAACCGAACTTATAATACTTGCCAGCATATGAAAATGAAAAAAATAAATATACCAGATACCAAACTTCAGATGAATCATTGATTTTTCAGAGCAATAATTCAAGAATTTTAAAGTAATTACGAATAATTATTAGTATGCTCTATCTCTAACGAGCTGTTAATAGTTAATAGGAAGGATAATAAATGGTTGTATATATGACTAGCAACTGTCTCTAATATACTATATTAACGGACCTTTGCACTTTCACATTTGCAGAGTCTTGAGATCGTTCAAATCGATCAGTGAATATAAATTGTGCAAAAAATCGTTTGAACCTTGACCACAGACAAGCATATAAATGTTTTCCCGTCAGTCGAGGACCCTAATACATAGGTTAGGTTATCTCCATGTATTAGATCCACTAATTTACTACATATAGGAACAATTTTATTGAACTTTTTTACCATCAAGGTCCAGTAATAAGTTTTTTCTGCCAAAAAAATGCATTTACCGATGCACACTTTCTCTCGCGTTTTCCGACGCGTTTTTTCTCAAAACGTCCTTGGTCCGCCTTCTAATATGTGAACAACACTAGAGCCTAAACTATTCGTAGGATTTTTGTAAATAAAAACGAGGTACTTTACATGAACCCCGCACATTTTCAATCTTTTCTCAAAAATGTTTCAAAATAATTACTTAATTTAAAATTTCTAGTAAGAATAGAATGAAATTGACTTTTAAAGATGGCGTAGACCGGATTTTCTATGTTAACTCTGATTTTTTGCAAGTTTCATAAGTTTAAAATTTGTTCGGCCCCTCCTACAATTAAATTGAAAATAGACTTAACTTCTCGCATTCTACAAATTTACTATTATAGAGAAAGTTATGTGACGCAACTGCCAAAAACTGATCTTTTGGCCGAAATTCTCGTATTGTAAACCTCTGATACCGAAAAAGGGTTTAATACTTGTTCCCATATGTAGTATATTACTTCCTCTAACACGATATGTAGTAAAAATCCACGCTTTGTGGGTTCTTGACACCGAAAAACTAGTTTACGGCAAAACGTTTGTCCATCTGCCTGTCGGGCAGGCTATCTGTACACAACGCTAGCGGCTAAACTCTACGCAAGATTTTCACCAAAACCTATATTTCCTGCTTTGTCTGACGTCTCGGCCATTTGAATTTGAAACAGTTTTTTTAAAAATATTTGGGAGTACTTTACACGAACCTCAAAGACATGTTCAATTTTTTTCTCAAAACTGGCTACAAAGTTAATGAAATTGTCTTCGTATTGTGTAAAGGAGCTCAAAAAACGGCACATGTGTCAGTTTCGGAGAAATGTGTGAATTTTCAAAAATTGCAAAAGCTCTTTGCGTCTTTCTACAGTATTTCAGATAGTTTTCCTCTGAATAAAATCTATTCTTTAAAATTTCGAATATAATGAAAATACTACAAGTACTCGTAAACATTTAAATGGCTACATATACTACATTTTCTCAAAATATGAAAAATTTCCCCGTAATTTTGAGAGATATTAAGGCAAAATTAAAATAATTTTAAAAACAGGATTTTCTCAAAAATCGCTTCAATTTTTTCTTTAAATATGCGGATAGTGCTACATGCACTCAATAATACACTATAAACGACATTTTGTAGTAGTATTAGATTTTTCAAAAAAACACAAACGTAATTTTCTTTATTGGTCACATGTGTTAAAAACACCCCTGCTAACATGCAACTGCACATGTTTGTTAAGTGCACATCTATGTTAAGAAATTTAACAGCCTTTGCTACAGATTTTAACATACCTAGCAACGTAAATAAACAACCATCGATTCATCACAAGTCAAATGTTTGTTAAGAAAAAATATGGTGATGAAGAAAACAAATTAGATCCAAACAATTAGATCCAAACAATTCGGAATAAAAGTAACTCATATTAGTTTTTAGGATAATTATTGTTAATTGAAATATTATTAATAGTAAAATTAGAAAAGTATGTATTAGGTAAATTAACTTCATCTTTCTGGCATTCCACCAAATGAAACTCAATGCCAAATGATAATTTTGATTTTGACTTTTTTTTTTTTTTAAGAAAATCTCTGCCTTTATATATCGCAAAATCGACCGAACAGACAAAGGCGCCGAGTTGTCATAGGAAACTTATATTACATAGTACTGACACCGACTGACGTAACAATATATGTGCTAATATTTATGAGTACATGTGCTTTAAATAATGTCAAATAAAGGTTCCTGAAAACTCATCAGTTTTCCGTGAAAATGATCTTCGAATTCCGCATTTTCAGAAAGACTCAAACGCCATTTTCTCAAAAACGACTCAAACTTGTTTTTTTTTAACATTTTTCAATAGATAGTGATAATTGCTGAAGATGAAATAGAATTAATTGTGTTGTATTCGTTTGTTTTTTCATAAATTACACAAATGTAATATTTACATTTGTAAATGTAATATTAAAATTACACAAATGTAATTTTTTGGAAGATCCTTCACACCTCAATGCGCATATTTCCAGCGATTTGTAAATAATATTGCATTTGTGGCTGGAAGTGCTTGAAATGACGTCATTTTTTTAAAAAAATAATAGTTTTCTGTGAAAAGAGGTTCAAATTTCGCAATTACAGTAGCGCTTAAATGCCATGTCTTCAATTTTCTCAAAGAAAATTGCCATATATAAAAAAATTTTATTGTTTTTTAATTTTCTTAAAATAAAATTTCCGTTCTACTACTACGAGAATAATACGGGAAACTGCCATTCTGTAGCACCTCTAGTTTATTCTAAAAAATGGGTGAACATGTTTTCTTTCTTTTTTGCATGGAGACTGCAAAGAACCGTAAATATGTCACTGGCTTAATATTTGTAGAATTCTCTGAATTTTCCAAAATTACCAAAGTTAGGTATAATGTGAGACAGTAGGTGCTGTGGAAGCACCACTACGAAATGAGATGAAGATCCTTAGTGTGCTTAATATATGGTTTGTACGAAAAAGCTCTCTTGTTCACATCTGCGAACATTATGCTTGGGGATGGTATACAGATTACTATCTTTTGCCAAAGTAATTGTTTTGCAATTTCGCTTCATTTCAAACTGACTATCATATCCATGCATAATTGATATACAACCGTGTATCCAGGGAGAAAATGTCGAAACTTCGTAAACACACACTTAAGACAATTTTAGTCTAATAAACCCCTTGGATATTCTGGATGGCTGAGCCACAATAAGCATTCAAAAGTTGGTTTGAAAAAATGCTGTCTAGGCAAAAATTTGCATTGAAGAAGCATAGAAGCTCTTCAGAAACATGTAAATTGTTTATTATTTACAAAAGAAATGAATATATTTGTTCACAAAATATTAGCATAGAAATAAAAAAGCAGCCAATTTACACAATTCGACGGCTTTTTTCTGTGTTAATTTTTCTTTGTGAACAAATATTTTCATTTCATTTGTAAATAATAAACAATTTACGTGTTTTTGGTGCGTTGAAATGCAAAATATTTCCATAGAAAGTATTTTTTCAAACCAAAATATTACGGAGGGCTTATTGCTCAGCCATTCAGAATATCCATGGCGTCTATTACACGAAATGTGCTTAAAATTTTGTGAAGAGCTTATTTACGAAATTTCGTCGTTTCTTCCCCGGGCACCCTACACAATTGTAACACTCACTCTCTCCAACATGCGAGTATTATATGAATATACTCACCCAAAAACTGGCATACAATTCGAAGGTCTCGCGGAATGGTTTCCTTTCCATCTTCATCCGACTGGTCACTAACTGCGATGTAATTCAAAATCTTCCAAATCTTCCAAATCTTAAAACCCTGTAGGCAGGTGGCGTGTCTGTCAAGGCATCGATCGTGGATCTTCCATCACTTGCTCATGTCGCATGCTACAGATAGCAGCCAGAAACAGCAGAGTCGAGAGAATGCACAGTGGACGAAGGGGCCAGTTTACGTGTCTGGAACGACGTGGATAATCGCCAGGAAAATATCCCTTCGGGTAAGCTGCTCTCATTGCTTCCGCTGCGGTGTAAGAGGGAACTAGTGTCCCAGGTGGAGACGCGGGGCGGGAGGACACCTCTGGCGTTGAGCTCCCATTGAACGTACCAGTCCTCGAAGGGCGGGAGACGGAAGTGCTGGCAGGACAGATCGTTCTCACAGGAAAATTCCGGATCGAAGGCTTTCGAGAAGGAGGATTGATACAGCATCCAGTCGCCTTGATCATCCCATTCACACTCCCTACTGCCTTCCTTACTAACTAGGTCTTGCCCCAGAATGCAGCACTTTAACGTGCATTCGTCGATCCGGCGTCTCGACTCAAATCGCACCGCGGAAGGTCCCAGAGGCCACGGCGTACCTTGCACACAGTAGTCAGCTGTCCTGAATCCCTATCCTGGCTTGGGCCTTGCGAGGAGACATTTTTTTCAAGGTTGAATATTTTCTCCTGAGGTTCTCGTTTTGAAGCGGAAGAGAGAAGCAGATAAGAAAGAGGCGTTCACAATTGTCATTGCAGGACACAACTCACAGTCTGCGTGTGGAGGCTGGGCGGGAGCCAAGCACTAGATATCCAAAGCATGGAAAATAATGCAGACGTCATCACTTTGAAATACGTTCCTCGGCCAGCTAGCGTCTTCCCAAGTCTCCCCATCTGTGAAGGGCTTCTCGTGAACCCGGCAGCACTTACGTAAGTCTGTCGCACCGCCTCCTTGTATTGCGTCCGCGATGAGCCAGTAGCACCAGCATGACAACAGACGCATCACGGAGCAGTAGCAGTCGTGGTTTTGATAAACTGTTCCTTCACAGGACCTCGATTAGTAGAGCGGCTATCCACTAAGGTGCGTCCCTTGCAAAGAACGAAGGCGATGGTGGCTGAGAGAAAATTCTTCATGGTCGGTTCTTGAGGAGTGGAGTGGCTGTCGATTAATATTGCTCTCCTCCACACACACATCACATATGCAAACCTGATGTGTGAATTTGGTTGATGGAATCTTCAATGGTATTGAGAAGGAACATAAATCGACGAAGTGTTGTAGAAACGAAAGAACTGTGAATGTGGCCCGAGTGTCGGCCCTCGAGGGCCGACTGTTTCCTTCTGCCGCGCAGCAGCGAGGCGGGGCCTCTTTATCTGTGACGGAAAGCGGATGTTTGTCCGTTCCGCCGTTGCCACAGCACTTCCTACGCCCTATCGGCCGAGGGTTTGAGGATGTGAACTTTACGAAAATACGCTCCGATTCATCGCAAAATTTTCAATTGACGCAACGCGTCCCCAAGCCTCTTGGGGGGCGTTGAGCGCTTAGATTAATTCTCTCATTAACAGCGCATGAGTAATCCTCCGTTATCACTTTAACATTTTCATTTTCTTCACGTCTCGGTCAGGTGTCAAAAGGACCGCCAGGTAGTACCTTCGCGTACGCGCCTCCTACTACGCACTCCTGCGTCACTACCCAGCGGCCAGAATTGGGGAAATTAGGATTGGAGTAGGGTTTAGGACACTTTACAGGGGTTGGACTAGCCCTTGTGAAAGCAGCCAAACTGGTTTTGTTGGAACGAATTTCACATGAGATTGTCCGGAATTCGACGGGAATCGAACCCGGACCTCCTTGGTGAAAGGTAAACGACTTCACTCTTGAGCCATCACATGACTTAGTAAGCTGAAAGGTTTTGGAACATACATTCGTTCTCATTGTTCTTTTATTTCTTAGTTACTAATGAAGCCTATACTAACTTGCGTTATGCAGCAAGTGCCAATGGAGCTAAAAATACGGTTTTGACTCTCTGTATTGGGAACTCAGCGCGTTGCGCCACGAATCAGACTGGAAATGGAAATTAAATAATTATACGCGTCTTCATTGGCATTAGAAATGCCAACGATAACTCACCACAACACCTATATGAAAATGGAAAGCTGATGTCACCTCAGTAAACTTAAAACAAGTTATATACAAGTAAAATGGAAAATGAATTTTATCCTAGGCTGGCAGAAATAGCGAAAACATTCAACCTGCGCAGCAGAAATGCTGAAAGTGAATGAAACCATACAAAATGGTTTCCCAACAAAGAAAGGACGTAGAACAATAAAGAAATAACTGACTTATAAGACTACAATAAATACATTATTTTCACAAAAACAATCTTCGACAATTCTTGAATTGTACAATAAACTGCAGCGGCGTTGAAGAATACACATTCCAACATTTAAAAAAAAGTAATTTCTTAATTGGAAAAGTAATTGAATTTAATATACTTACATACAAGAAAAAATTGATGGGATATAGATTATTAAATTTTTATTGTAATTTCAGTTTCAAATTCACTTTTGTCGTTCGCTCACAAATTCCTAAGTACTACACCACCATTCAGAAATTATCCTCCCTTACATCAAGACATAAATACCGGAAAATACACTATATTATAACGATTGAAATTCGCAGAGATTATGCAGTGCCTCTGTCTGGGAGGCTCTAGGGTTCGAGTCCCAACAGGATTTTCGACTTTAGATTTGCAGCTCTGTCGAATTCACCCGTTGTCTGGAGGAATATTCTAGTGGTCTGCTGCTCTGATCGATAGTTTTCCGTGGATTATGCGATCAACAGGCAAACGCCTATTGTGTCCAAACAAAACGGCCTCGGACCGCGCGCGATCTTACCTTCCTCTTCCTTGTTATATTTTCACTCCTTGCTTACACACTTACATCCAACATATCGAGAGACCAATCGCTTGAAGTTTGTCATGTCTCGGGTGGTGCCCAGCTGGTGGGAGATTATTTCGTTAGGGAGAAACCCCGAAAGCCAGCAGGCAAGTTGCTGTCGGATCTCACCATCTATCGGGGAAAGAAAACCGCTAGCGATAAAAGCATGCACTACATTTACGGGACTAATGATTAGCAATAAATGCGCCCGGAATCACCAATGAACCAATCATTCAATCCAACCATCACTTTTTGAGTTTCTGCTGGACAAAATATTTTTAGCGCGTATGAAACGTAAATATATTATTTTAATATTCCGTTTCGTAATGATTCTTTTTTCTTAAGCCAATGACTAAAATTAATGTTTTGTTCATGTAATTAATTTCAATGTACGTAGTTCAAAACATTTACTTTAATTAAAATACAACTTAATTTTGGCTTTTACGATGGATAAAGATAATTTTTAATCAGAAAATGATTGAATTTGTTTCTCGTTGGAAGCTACTCTTTAAATAATCTACGCGTCGTAAGTACAAATTCATTCTGTAAACCTTCTAATCTGAACATGCAATTATACTGCGAATAATACTTCTGCCTACATGGCAGCTCCCAGTTGACAGAGGAGCGGGAGTTCTGTTATCCAATCAGAGGCTTCAAATTGTGATGTCACTGCAGAGTTGCCGACATTTACTAAAAAATAAATCTTATAGTGCGAAGTAATTGAAAATTGAAGAGCGCCGAGCACCGTTGCTTGTTTGGTTATGCACAGAGATATCTCTCTACTCTATGGTTATGCATCGTGTGCGGTTCTGTGTTGTGTGTATACTATATTCGTATATGTAGTGATAATACTTAAATGCTTATATACTTATGACACAATGTTTATGTACTTCCACCTTACACAATTTTTCTTTATGCAACTGCATTCGGTAGGACCTATTCTTGAAAACGTACGTAAATTACAGGGAGATTTAGATTTAGATTTATTCAGTCAAAAATACAGTAAAAACTGTATGTGACGTAGGGGGGAAAATATCTGCGCACGTTTTTTTGAGTTCCAGAATACCTTCCCGTCATTTTAACTATAAATAGTTGAAAGGTGAGTAAAAGTTTAACATAAAAAAATAAATAAATTTTAAAAATAGTAAGAATAGCAATATTTGAAAAATATCCATTTTCGTTTCTGAGTTATAGAAAACTTATTTGGCCGTACCTCTACACTTACCGTTACAAGCAAAAGGATAGTTCAACAAATCGTGTGCATAGTGACGCTACATTTACAAGGTAAGTTAGTAACTTCAAAAAGTTCTGCAATTTCAAGTAATTGTGAACGTTTCTTGAAAAGTATGTACTAAAAACCAAGAATGTGTCGAGTGTAGATACTTATCTCATATAAATCTTTTATAATACTATGCATCTTACTTCCAAAAACGCGTCTCACTGTACTTACTTTTCATCTGCTTTGCGCGTGTTATGCAAAAACTATTCGTTATTTCTTGTTATTAGCGGAATTATTGTAATAGACTGCAATAAATTAGTGTAACAGTTCTTTATGAAATAAACTAGTGTCATTATTGCAATTCTTCTACAAATACAATAAGTTGGACGTGCATGCCTCAACAACTGATCTGATTCAAAACGACCACGTGTCTGCCGCCCATGCAAGTGGCGACATCGCTCTCCTCCACTCCCAGCTATCAAGTCGACAGAAAATTTATTCGCAGAATAGTAAACATACAATTACTAATTTTTTGAGCGTTTGGAAACATTTGGCATTTTTTGCAGTTGCTAAAATCGACCATCTCTATTCATGCGCGTACGCTGTTGCGGGAGCAAGGTTCAAACGATTCGTAACAGTGCTAAACGAAGCTATATAGCGGAAGAAACTCCAGGCACCGGACATTGCATTGCAGGATACGCGGGCGACCGCGACAGCCTGGTTGTGGGTTATGTTGCTAAATACAGCACTGCGCAACAACACAGCACTTTATACCAGAAGTAGGATGCGATAACATGAGTGGTGATAAGAACGTTTATTTCAAAGGACTTTTTGCGCTTGGTTTTAATTTATTTTTACTCTGAATGAACTTGCTTCCTTGTAATTTTATCATTTACATTCTACATGGAAGTAATTTATTTTTGCTTTTTCGAAGGAAGTTATGCAATGATGCAGCAAAAATCGGCGAATTTTCGACATAATAAACTTGTTTTTGAGCCCCCTGATAACAAAACAACTGGTGCTACGAAATGGCACAGACTTTCCCGTATTAGTTTGCTTTCCTTTTGTCTAGGCTAGCTATTCTGTCTTGCTACATACCCTTGCCAGCTACTTATCATGATTTTTGAAAAATATAAAGTGTAAATATAAAACGCAGAATTTAGAATATTGAGGCTAGAGAATTCCTTTCTAATTCAATTCAACTCTTATTGCCGGGCCCACATAACGACAAAGTTGATAAATCTTGTTCCTATACTTATTAATTTACAACCTCTTAACTCGTTGTGAAGTTAGAATCCATGTCGTGAACTTAGATTTTCAAAAAATCAAAAGGTTTTATGCTGCCCGTTATCTCGCGCGGAAAATTTCCAAACACGCGTTGGGGCTACAACTGCACACACTTTCTCGCAATAATCCAAAATTAGCAATTTCCGAAAATTCAGAGAGTTCAACGAAAATGAGATCGACGCCCTTCTTTAACCATCCCTTCTATCCGTTGAAAAAAATTGGAGAGGTTTTTGAGGGAAAAAATGTTAATTTTTTAATTGCGTATATTTCGCCCCAAAAGTACACGAAAACTACTGTTCGAGACATTTTTCGAATAACTGAGCTTCATTTTATTTAAAGATTCGTTTTTAAGAGACAGATTTCAATAAAAAAATATATCTACAATATTATTGTTGTAGGAAGACGCCCCCCAACAATCGCACTATTGTAATTTTCAAAAAATTTGGAATTTCAACGAACATGAAACCTGCACCATTCTCCTAAGCGTCTTCTACGCTATCCGAGGACAAAGTTCAATCAAACCATGTGCTTCCGTTTTTGTGAAAAAATTGAAAATGTTTGAGTATTCATGTTAAGTACTCTCAAAAATCAAAATATCCGTTCGGAACTCCAAAGGCTGGAGGTCATTGAGAATTATCAGGGAATATCAATTTTGCAGCGTTGACCACAGACGGACAGACAGGCGGATATACAGACGTCTTTACCTGAATCGAGTTTTCGGTATCAAGTACCCCACAAATCATAGTTTCTCCAGATATTAAAGGAAATAATTTACTTTAGCATCTACAATTTACTAATTTACATGTAGCAACATAATTTATCTACATTTTCGTTACCAGGGTCCGGAAATAAAGAGTTTTCCTGCCAAGTATTCCGGCGCACGATTACATAACTTTCTCTTCCTATGAAGAAGCTTCGTAAGGGCCAGAAATTAAAAAAAAGAGGCCGGACGAGATGATTGAGCGGCGTGGTGTGTGAGATGTGTACAGGGTAGTTAGTGAAAGGCGAGGAGTAGTTTTGAGGTGAAGAAATTTCAGTGTTGACTTCATTAATATTTGCGACAATTTTTGTTATTTTTAAACTTAATTCTTCTCCCGGCACCGATCCCGATCACGCAGGAAACATACTTGCAAGCCTGGACAACACGGTCGTCTTTTGTCTCTTTGTGAAAGTACCTCTGGTAACATAATACACCTTCAGCAAGAGGCATTATACAGTTTTCTGATCGCATTTATTGCCATTAAAGATAAAAAAACGAACTTGCTCAACTCGTATTCAATACAAACGCAATATTCCCAAGCGCTGTCATCCCAGCAAATTGTCGAGCGGAAAGGAACGAGGCGGTGCCGCCTCGGCGCGACCACACCCAGAGTTGCCACATGTGCTGCGAGAACTTTCCCCATCACTTCTACGGAATTTCCCCAAATAACCAACCCAAATGAAACGAAATTCCCCAACTTTGAAACGAAAAATATTCTCCAAAATATGGACCTACGACATGAGCTGCCTCTGAAGATTCCATTGGCTGTCCCCTTATATTCAGATACTCAACATCAACCAATCAACTTCGTTGAGCTGGCTTCGTCGTTCGAAGCCCTACACACACTACTATCACACACTACTACCACACATTACTATCACACACTTTCTCATATTTCTCTTTCTCTACGCGTGTCCTTTATTTTCTTGATACATAAAAAATGAGTGACAATAATACTTATTAACATACAATGTAGGCTTTCACGGCCGGTTTCCACATCATAATCAGTTGTTTCCGGGCTTGAAGGCCGTGGTCCAATGGAGAATTGTCCATACGTTTCGCCTGCAACTGTGTCAGTCGCCAGCAACGCCACTGATGATGCCTGCCACAGTTGCAGGCGAAACGTATGGACAAGTCTCCTTTGGACCACGGCCTTCAAGCCCGGAAACAACTGATTATGATGAATAATATTTATTGTTTCTTTTTTATAATTATATAAAATACCAATTTTCGGAGCAAAATTCCCCAAACTGTCTGTGACTCTGTCCCCGCCCCAGCCGCGCCGCTTCCTTCCGCGTGCCTTGGCGAGCGCGTTCTGCAACCGACACGTGAGGTCGGCTGGAGCGCGTGGCCACGCGCCGCCTTCGCCGCCATATTATACCAGCGCGCCGCGCCGGGGCTGCTGTCTCCGGCTGTGAACCGCAGCTTCCTGCCCCTGCGGTCACGGCATCCTTTTTTTTTATTTCAACAAATTACGTTTAAGCTACAAAAAAGTTTTTTGGAAATACATTTCATCTCAATACAGTTCACATTGTATGAACATTATGAAATTGTAATTTAACGACAATAGATTTGTTGTGGGTACATATTTGTCTTGTTAATCCATAATAGTTCACGCTAAGAAGTATTGTTTACTTGAGTTTTAAGTAGGTAAATGATTGCATTGTTTTAACAATAGTTACATTTGTTGTGTATGAATTTTGCATTTAATATATTTAGACTTCGCGTTCGTGCGTTTGTATGTTAGTTCTGTAGTGGGAATTATAAATTATTAATTTTAAGGAAATAGTAGTCGCGAATAGAAGTTTCACCGAAGCCTAGAGAGGAAAAGTCGCGACGCGATAATATTAGGGCAGACGTAGGGATTTTCCGAATAGCGGACTGTATAATTAGCAACAGTCGGGTGACATTCAAAGTTCACACGGATATTAGGCTCATTAATTACACCACAGGAGGACCCAGGACATCATCTTTTGGAGAAAACGACGGCATCATTTCATCCGAGAAGACATTTCGTAAGCATACGAACTTTATCAAAGTCGTTCGGTTGAATAATGTTTAAAGTCCATAGTCAGGAATTAATAACGAGCTCGAATGGTACTAGAATGTTACAATAAATGTTATTTGCTGTTTGAAAAGAAAATCTGATATTACATTGAATTCAGTAAGTAGTAAATTCCACAGAAGTTCCAGAAATTGAGATTTCTATACTGTCACGCGTCCACGTGCAGCAGGTAAGGTGACGTATGTTGTTTAACCAAACTCATGCAAGATCTTACTAGAAAAACAGAGCTAGCAAAATTATGAATTATTAGAGAATTAAATTACGAGCATTGCAGGGCAAACTAAATTAGAAAAATCATAAAAACGTTACAAATGGTTACTCAGCTTGGGGAATGGTAAAATAAGTTGAGTTTTAAGATAGTTGATAAGTTAGAAAGGTTAAATTACGTTACAAATTGGCATGTCCAACGTGGGACAGGTTCATTTGGTTACACTAAGAAGCTCATCCGCGTCAAGTCATTATAGGATGAAATAGTTTATGAGTAATACAAATTTTTAGGAAAATATTTCGTAAAAAAAACTTATATTTGAAAAAAAATGAAGGTTTTTATTTCCACTTTGAAGATTCATAAGATTTTCTTTCAGTTATTTGTCACCACATAACGTTTTTTGTGTAAAAAATTGGCATAAATTTCTTTGACATTATCAAATATATGTTTGATTTTCTTGCATCATATCCGCAGACCGATTGAGAAGCTTCCCTAATAATTTTCACATGGCACCCGAAGGCCTGGGCGTGGCAAAGGAACCGTAACAGATTTTTGAATGTGATGTAATCTTCAAGTACGATTCTTTTCAATTCATCGTCTGGTGTTTGTATCGAGATAAGAGGTTCTGTGATGGTATCATCCCACTGTATCCTTTCTGTGCAATTGATCATTCAAAATTTAATTCAGGTACTAGAAAAGTTCGATTTAAGACATTTTAATTTCTTCTGCATACGAAGATTCTGTTCATATAAATTAGAAGATTCATAATCATATGAAATTCAGAAACATCTGAAAAAGGGAAGGGTGGCTTTTTAGAATGCATTAAAGGGCCGTCCTTAAATTTTAACGCTAAAGAGGGGGGAGGGAGGGTTGAGACAGCGTTTCGCTGTGTTATATAAAGACGGGATATTCGAATAGTGTTACGTGACACATATTTTTTAACATTTATTGAATTACTTCATTTTTTAGTTTTATATTAAAACATTAAAATATTATCTAATTAATTTGTTTGAAAACAAACATTTTAAATTTATTAGAAATTGTTACTATAAATGAAAGTATTTCATCAACTTTGTATTGAGACTGTACGATTACGAAGAAAATATTCAAAACTGATCTCTAGTATTTTGTGGAATACAATTAAATTGGCGCAGTTAACTCTCGCCCGTGCGCTATCCACAACAGCGGCGTGTGTTCGGCTCATAATAAGCAATTTCCTTGCTTACGCATCCTTCCTTCACTGAAAATGTGCCTGCAATCTCATTGTTAGAGACAGCCAGCATAGACAACTAATTCCGACTTTAATTATCATAAATTTTAATATACAACACACAGAAAATGAATACATTATTTTACTGAGCTTTAATTTACTTTCGCTTCTTGCATTTATAAAACAGGGTGTTGTCGCAAGCGTTACGTAATTATTTAGAGTGGATTCAAGTGCGCGTTACGGGTGCGTTACAGGGAAGAGGGGGAGTATTCAAAATACTCAAAATTAGCGTTACGTAATATATAGACCTAATGAGATGGTGGCGGCGATGGTTAGCGTATCGGACTGTTACACTCAAGTTCGCGGATTCAAATCCGAAGAAGTGGATTTTTAGAGCGAAAAAATCCTTCGTATGCCTTCCTTCGGAAGGGAAGTAAAGCTGGCTGTCCCATGTTGGTAGATTTACTCGCATGTAAAAGATCAAGCCTAAATGACACCTCTGAGGAAAATTGAAATCGCCTGTTTCGTCGTCCAAGAAATACCAATTTCTCCGCTAGTTGGTGAAAGGAGTGTAGCGAAATTTGCGTGGTCAGACGGAAGAGCGGGCCTCATGTCCTGAGTCTCGCCACGGAAAATAAGGCATTAATTCAATTCAATGAGTGTGCCTCCTTCAGCAACGCGGGGCAGATCGACGGGCGCGATGACATACGCAATGTGCACTGTGCACGCACCGAAGCAAAGAAGAAAAACTTGCTCGTGGACTTCCAAATGTCACGAACAGTTCCGTAAAGTTGAGTAACTTCCAAACCCGATTGACGTCTCCAGAAATATGTTCAATGCAACCTACTAGTGAATAATGAAATCAGACACTGCAGCGCGGCTCAAATGTGGGTTGTTAGGCGAAATTTTAGACGATTGCAGTGAAAATATAAGTACTTATATTTCATCAGTCAACATTGTATATTTAAGAAAAATAATAATAAAATTAAATAATAGAAACCACCAATGGTATTCATTTGATTGGATATCGGCATTTGGAATAGATTCCAGGAAGAATTGAAAGCAAAAATCGAATATCGATTATATAGGAATCGAAACATGAGAGTCGATTCCGCAATGGAATCGGAGGGCCTCTTCTGCCCAGTCAGTCGTCTTGTAGACCCTGCACGGGGGATCGCCATCCTTGGACCGCGGTTCTGGTGGAGTCGGGTTACGACCACCCGTACCCTCACTTCATCCGCGTCCCCCACATCGTTAGCGTCAAGGTGGGTACAGAGTGAAGGCGGTGCTAACTAAGGATCCAACATCAATACCGATGTTTTCAAAACATCAATTTTTCTGGAAAAAAATCGATGTTTTAAACATGGATTATTGAAACCGATGTTTTTGAAAACATCGATGTACTGAAGCCGATGTTTTTTGAACATCGATGTATTGAAGCTGATGTTTTTTTAACATCGATGTATTGAAGCCGATTTTTTTGAACATCGATGTTTTGTGATCGATGTCTTTACGTTTTCAATGTTTTGTTCGTGGATGAAAATTTCCCATAATCACAATTTTGTAAAAGTTAAATGTAAATTTTTAATTGTAAATTAATATATACGACCTCTGCCAAATCATAAATTATATTGTGCACGAATTTAATGTTAGAGGTTTTACTATACCATCGCATATGAAAAAACATCGATTTGTTGTTGATGATGAATTTATTAACATGGATATTTTATTTTAAAACATCGTTATTGGCACGTTGATGTTTTTGTTTTTGATGTTGCACCACTGATGCTAACCCGCCGTCGCCCGCCTCCCGCTGTGTCCGGCCCTATCCACGACTTTATGGAAGGGTTGGCGCGTGGCTCTTGCCATTTCAACAAAAGGAGCCTGGAGAAATGGAAATCCTTCGCACCGACAACGGCGGCTGAGGGCATCACCTGATGTCACTGCAGCGCCTCTGCGCCTCCGCGCCCACCCGGAAACACTATTCAATCAGTCGGGGTAGGGAAGATATGATATATTTCTGATATTCAGAAATGGTTGCATTTTTAATGTTGATAAATTGGTTCTCCCATGTAAAGCAACTGTAATTAATTCATCCAACATCCAAAACTTTAGCAATTATTATCAGAAACTTATTATTGGAAAGGAGATAGATAAAAATTTCACAAAGAGAACCATGAAATTACAATTCCATCAAGATAAACGAATTCAAAATCTGAGAATGCTGGCCATCGCAGAGGAAAAGAAAATCAGAAATGTCTTGCATTATAACGATTTGTTTACTCATGACTCCTACCATTATTTTAATGACTCACCAGGACTATTCAATTAATTATGCAACTTTCTGGCTCCGTGCTGCTGATAAATTAAACTTGTACATGTGATGTTTGTTTTTTTAATTAACTTGTTCAATATACAGTATTTTTTAGGACTTTTCATAATATAGTAAATAACATATTGGGGAAATGCCAGAGAAAAATTTAGATAATTGATAATAAATTACTTGTCTTGATTTAAAATAATGGGCAAACATATTAAAACATGAAAATAATTGTTAAAATTAAAGATGTTGAAAGAGCAAGCTTGATGAAAATATATAATATTTAAAGTAAGCAATAAATTAATATTTAACTGGGATGAAATACGTCTAAGAAAATACAATTTAATGTGATTAGAATTGTAATTTTTCCCTAAATTAAAAAGTTGAAAGGAGCATTAGAAAGATTTAAAAAGAAATTTGTGTATTGTAATATTATAAATTTAATAATTTTTTAATTTGCAATTTTCAAGGGATTTAATTATTTGAAATAAACCTCAGATTTTAAATTTTTTCTCAAGAATGTATTTTGAATAACTTGTAGTTTTTTATATTAGTTGAAGAAACATTACACCAAATTGAATATGCATATAATAAAGACAGTCTGATTATAAACTTATAAATTGAAATACCACATTCAATTTTTAATTTGGAATGTTTATTAACTTTGGGGTATAATTTAGAAACTTTGTGGTATGTCTGGTTTGAAATATTTTGTACATGTACTTTCCATGTTAAGTGCCAATCTATGTATAAACCTAAATATTTAACAGAGTAAATTATTATCTAGACAAGGAATATTATTAATAATAAGAGGCGGAGGATTGAAAGGTTTGGAAAGAGTAAAAAAATAATTGCTTGAGTTTTAGTAGGGTAAAATAATTTTGCAAAGATGAACCCATTTACTATATTTATAAACTAAAGTTTGTAAAACATTACGTGCTAACAATACAGTTTTTAGTGAGGTAAATAGAGCTGTATCATTAGTGCAAAGAGCAATTGAAGTCTAAGAGTGAAGGAATATCAGACAATATCCATGAATGTTATCACTTCTCTGGTAAACTCATATTAGCACATTTTGCACTAATTTGTAAATTTTATTTCTTCAATAGACAGAGACATTCTAAATGAAACATATAAGCACGTTTTACATTCCTGGTTGCTAGATGGCAATTTAGACGAGATCGCTAAGACGTCGGCTAGTACACTCCTGACTAGGGCATATTAATGACTTGCATCAGTTCAAATCTTCATCTAAAGCTGTGCTTAGCTGCTATATGCCTAGGGTAAAGTCTGAGGGACAGGCTGGTGTAAAGTAAATGGCTGTTAGCCTACACTGA
This sequence comes from Gryllus bimaculatus, assembly GCA_017312745.1. NCBI lineage: Eukaryota > Metazoa > Arthropoda > Insecta > Orthoptera > Gryllidae > Gryllus > Gryllus bimaculatus. The sequence goes on along the minus strand of BOPP01000306.1, from coordinate 837,000 downwards.
AGTAGACGGGACAAATGCAGCAAAGGTCTCAATACCTTATCTTAGTTGATCTTGCTATCCAATCTCATGAGAAAAACCAAGGTTTTATTGACACTAAGTACCAGTTGCTCATCATGTGGCTTAAATGATAAGTGACAATCAAATATTACATCAAGGACTTTAACAATACTGATGAATTTATATTTGAACATTATTGAAATTGTATGTGTAATTAATTTTTTGTTATCTTTTTGACTTACTAAATGATAGTACCTGACATGTAACAGGGTTCACAGCCAATTTTAGATTAACAGGGTTGTTATAAAACATATTTAAATTATCTGGAAGATTATTGCAGTCTTGCACAGTATAAATTGGAAAGTATAACTTTACATTAGCACACATAAAGAAAAAATCAACCACACCAAAAAAGATGTTATTCATGACAACTACAAAAACTATAGCACACCTGATGACAGAGAGAATGAGTCAGAGCAATATACAACATGAACGAAAATGGTACAAAAAATGAGACATGAACAAAAAAGTTTGAAATATTTATCAGGTTTATTTAGACAGCTGTTTTTCCAATATCAGACCATGATCAAGAGTGTCAAAAACCTTAGTAAAATCTGGGTAAATAACATCAACTTGCTCAAATTGGCTCAAAAAAGTAGATATAAATTGTTAAAAAAAAGGACATAACTGACACATATACTGACTGTAGATCTGGTTTTCCAAAACACATGATGAATAACTTTTACATAGTTTAACTGCAGTATACAAGATTTCATACAGATGATTCTCAAAAATTTTAGGAAAATTGCATAATTATATAGGCTGAGAGTTAACAATAATACTACGATCACTCTTCTTAAAAATAGGGCCGATTCTCACATACTTCCATATTACAAGATATGCGCCACACATACAAATTTCAAAAAAATAAGAAATACAGGATCAACAAGAACTTTGGAACATGATCTCAAGAGCAGAAATGGTATGTCGCCAGAACCAAATGTCAATATCTTGAGCATAATCTTAAGTTTACACAAAACAAAGTCTTGTTCAACATAGACAGCATTACTCAGGATATCATGAGCAAGGTTAACTGACTTAGTTCAAATGACATACAAAGTAAAAAAAATGTTTCAAGAAGGTATCATCATTGACATGACATTTTATCATCATGTGTCAAATTAGCCAGGATCCTACCATATTTAATATTTTTGATGATTATGACCCAAAACTGGGTATGGTACTTAAAAAGTGTGTTTTATTTCTCTATTGTACAATTTTTAATGGCCGCTTATAAGATTTGTAATATCTGTACTCGAAATAGTAACTAAAGATTGAATAATATTAGAATGTGCACCATCAATAACAGAAACATTTTTCAATTGCTTTCTCATTATATTTACTTCATTTGATCAATAATTTCATTTAATTAATTAATTAATTCTCAAACAAGTAAAATTGATGGGCTGTAGACTACTGGGATCGAAACCCAAATTGATAATTTGGTAATATATCCATTGAAGAACTATAAATTAGAAAATGAGAATATACTAAATCTTCAAAGATTTTGGAAAAAGAGGATAAAAGACAAATTATTCGATAACTTGGGAGATTGTTTAGATTTCACCATGTTCACAAATTGGGAGAACATAAGACAATTTAATTTGATAATTCTTGGGAAGTCTAATTCTTTTAACATTTTACAAATCATTTTATTAAATCCACAAGGTTTATGAAATTTTAATTTTAAAATTATATCATATTATTGTTTACAGGAAATAAGTTTTATTCTGGAAGCAACAGTATAATTGGGGGACAAACAAAAGTTGATATTAAATTTTTGAAATTATTTTGTATGTAACTGGATTCAGAGAAGACGAGTCTGGGATACAATCAGAAATTAAATTTTTTTTTTGTTTATCTGTGAATGCAAAATGTGAATCATGATTTAGAACATGAATTGGAGAAAAATATTTTGTCCATTCTTAATAGTAGACCATCGAGGTCTTCTATTAGGGTGTATTTGCTCTATATAATTTTGAAATTTTTCAAATTCATATTAATCAATTTTAATATTAATAGAATAATTTTTATTCCATAGGATTATCAGTGTTGCAATCTTGTAAAGCATTTGTCAGACGTTGATATAACGAGTAATATTTAACAGCCATATCTACAAAGTTGTTTATTTCATAGTATTTGTTCATTTTTTTCCATGCCCTTTTAATATCAGGACTATGTTTTTGTTGCCAGACAATGTTTTTATTTGTTGTGATTTAATATATTGAAGGAAGAGTTCAAGAGTGCATTTAAGGTTTAAAATGAGTAAAAATTTAAAGAAATGCTGATTGCACAATATGTGTAAATTTATATAATTCAATATCCATTTTATCAGTAGAAATTAAGTTAGAAGTTGAAAGTTAATGAAATAAATAAACATTAACAAATCAAGTTGGCATATTTATTTTAGACAGAATAAGATTTATTCAATAAGGAATATTTGAAACGAATTTAACTGGAAGATGATGTTCAAGAAATGGCGATTGATGAAACTGATCATTTATATTTTTTATTATTATGTTATCTAAAATATCAAGAGTAACATTATGGTGATTACAGAAATGTGTTGGTTCAAATGGTGCATGAGTATCTAAATTATTATCGATGATATATTGTTGTAAACATACCTTGTGGATTTATTATATGACAACCTCAAGAAATGTTATTTGATGAAGGTCAAGTAAAAAGGTATTATATTTATATGTTTCTGAAACAATTATTGTCAGAATTTTGACGGACAGTTTCTTCAGATCAATCTAGACGATTGGCAAGCGATCCATTTTTATTTTGAAGATGAAAAATAAAAAAAAAAAAGTAGAAAGAATAGAAGTTTTTCTTCAACATGTTTGTTGATTAGAGAAATTTTCTCTTTTTCTTGAGTCATTTTTTTTATAAGTATTGTACATGGACTGAAATTTGAAGTTTGAGACTATTGAAGATCAGGAGAGACACTATACAGGTGCGAATGATCCGGAAGAATTATTTAGGTTTATAATTTCACCTGCAGATGAAACATCAGTCAATAATTGAGGAATAGCTGAAAATTGTAAACTAATATTGTTCATTTCTTGGAAAGATACAGGATTAAAAAATAGTTTGTATTTTGTAGCATTTGATAATTTTCAGGAACCCTTGTATTACATTGATGAATTTCTTCTGTAATCATTTAAAAACCTGTATTTGTAGTTTGGTTTTGAGTAATATAAAAAAATTGATGTAGGCATATTTATTTGTTCTTTGAATCTTGAGGTTGGATAAATTAGTCAATCATATGACGAAAAAAATGTATTTATGAAGTTGTTACTGAGACTTTTAGCATAGAGTAATATAAATTTAATGAAAATGAAACAATGAACACTCACTATATTCGTAATATAAATCAAAGTGACTTACGTATAAGTAATTATAAAGACAAGACCCATGTGATATTATAAGGTAATATTCCAATTGCTGTTGCTTGACGAAGTCAACCACTCTGTGGAGAAGGTTTCTAGCGGCCGGATGATATGATATGATCTGATCTGTAGTTGTCCAAGTTTTTCGATTAGCATCAGCTGAATGTCAGAGCAGCATGCTTAACAAACGCACTACGGACCGCTAGCAATTTTGCTTCCAACCAATCCAACCACACACGCCGGGAAACGAACCAGGTGCTTTGCGCTTCTCTCGGCAGGGGCGCTGCCCCGCTGGTGGAGAGATCTGGGCTTGGAAAATCCGCTCGTCGTAATATAGATCGATGCTGTCAATAAGAGATTTCTGGGACTGCATTGAATGTTACTGCTTGGCTACTACTGGCAATAAAACTGCAAAGTTTGTTCATGCACTCATTTTGTCAGTGCGTTTGTTTACAATTAGCTTATTTCTCCACTTCATCACTCTCTTACAATGTCATCGACCTGCATGACATTCGTTTGTTTGACGACCTGTCGAAGTAGTCCCTTCTTAGAGTAACTTCACTATAATTTCGTTTTATCGGGGAAGGAACCGAGATATAACACACTACACATACGGGACTACGGGCAATAGTGATTGACATTAAATAATCGATCGCTAAATGCGTGCCAGCTGCCGCGGTTAGACGTGAAATCCAAGTGAATATTGTTGATTAGAAGTGAATTGTTGTTTTCATAATATTATAGTTGTTTTTGGTGAAATAAATAAATTTTATTTGTTGATGTTATGATGAGACTACGAAATTAATAGATGTAAAACAAGGATTAGATACCCTATTATAATTATGAAATATTTAATATCAGGGTAGTAATAGTTATGGCTTGAAACACAAAGAATTGGCGGGTGTTTTAGTCCTTTCGAGAATCTGTTCTGTATGATAATACACGATTTATTAACTTGATTTTGGTCTATCAGTTTATATACCGTCAGTAAGTAGTTATCAGTAAGATTATCTTGTTGAGAGCATAAAATTTCATTATATTTAATTTATATTATGTCAGGTCAAGGTGTAGCTAATAATTAATTGTCTAAGCTGTTATGAACTTATAATCAATAGTGTATAAGGATTTCACCTGACAAATGCCGTTAAAACTCCCTGATATCTTCCAAAACGTTCTGTCGGAGTCCTTCGCGCGCGAAAGAACGGTCTCGTCTTGATTTGTCGAAAATTACCTATTTAATTTTCAACCTTAGATTAAGAAGAGAGTCGCAATTATTCATTTTTCGATAACAAAAACCGCATCCCTTTAAACGTTAAATATAGACTTCATTTTCAGCGAAATATCTTTGTCGATCAGAATCTCATCACCGCGTTCTCATTACGTTTCACGTCCCTGTGAACCTCGACGTTAATTAAAGCCCTTGAACTCGATCAGAGAAACAATCGATATTCAGAGAACAAACAAATGACATCGAAAAATCGATGAAGGGCTCTGAGGCACCGCTGCTTGCAATGAGTAAAGAGCTTGCCGGCCTTGGTCTCTCAGCGGAGGCAAATTCGTTGTTGGCACCCGCCCCTCCGACGGAATTGAAATAAAAACCTGAAGAGCGGAACGTGATGGGAGTAGAGGGAAAAAATAAGGCTGATCGCTTTCATCGCTACGAAGTAAAGAGAAAGTTATGTAATGCTGCCCTAAAAAACGGTGAATTTTCGGCAGAAAAAATTTCATTGCCGGACTCTGGTAAAGAAAAAGTGAATAAATCCAGTTGCATAATTTAGAAATAGAAAAACCAACATCAAACGCGTGGTGTAGCCAGAATCCATGTTTTGTGGGTCCTAGAAACAAAAAATTATATGACAGCAAAACATCTGTCTGTCCGTCCATCCGTCCGCCCCTCCGTCGGTTCGTCCGTCTGCCCGTCCATCTGTCTGTGTCTATCTTTCGTCTGTGAACAACGCTAGCGGCTAAACCGTGTAGCTGCTCCATAATTTGCTCCATAATTAATATTCCGTAGTTGATCTGGCTGATGTCGCGACTCCTTGAATTTGAAACCGATATCTTAATTTTGGTGGGTTCTTTACATGAAGCCCCAGGGACATTTTCAAAAAAATGTCTCCATCGTTTTTTATTAAATTTTGTTGTTGGATAATGTGGTGGACGTTTAAGACAATGGTGTAGGCCTCACGTTTTGTTGGAAAAACTGATTTTTCGAAAATTGCATCATTCAACATTTTTTCGGCGTCATCCTACGGCTACAATTATGAAGACAGAGATTTTTCACTTAATGAAATCTGTTCCTCGGAGATAATTTTGAAATAAGTCCATGTTCAAGTTTTCGACATTTCTTTTTACTTTCCGAGTAATTTTGCGTGTGAAATACAGGCAAGAAAGTACCTGCTGTTTTTGTCTCACTAGTTATTAAGCAGTTTTTATAAGAATGTGCCGTTTTGACAGCTTACGCTGGCAACATAACTGAAGGTTCTGTGGTCGTTTCCCTTCAGTCCATTTGACTCTCTTCATTCGTTCGTTTGCAGTTGGCTAACTTGGAAATGGCTTCGACGCTCCCTTTTGTGATGTCCTCGTCCGACGAAAATATAGTGCGCCACGAGAAATAATTGAAGTTAAGAAGTGCAATGCTAGTGTGTTCTTCGTTAAAACGTTTTTCTTTAAACATTACATTGAATTTACTTTTTGTGTGATAAGTATTATGTTTACTTGAAAACTGAGTCTTCAATGTCAGACGCGTAGTGGTGCACGTGTTTCCTGCTCCTGTGAGGTAAGGTGGCGAGCTGTGATCGAGAACGTTCCATGCTTTGCGTTTTATCAATTTTGAAATATAATTACACGGTTGTGAACCATGCTGTCCTAACTGGAGCCATGCACAATGAAACACAACACAAAGATAGGACAGATTATAGGTGCACTTTACTTGCAATGTCCCAGAATCTGTTGCTGTGTAACGATGAGAAAGCTCACTTCTCAGGTTGAGAAGACCAGAATATGACGTAGGGATGTCAATGTGTTAGCTACATGTACGCCTTGGCCCGTGGCCGCAAGGCTGGGACGCCGCCGGGAGGCCTTAGCCCTGACAGGAGCTGTTGTGCCAGAACAGTCAGACGGACATCTTTTAAGAGACCACTTTTAGGAACATTATCTTCTTCTTGGTCCTGTCTTCTATATACGGAAGTTAGGTGACCCATAACGGGTTTTCTTGCAATAAATTATTCAGGGTGGTTTCCCGTTGCCTTCCCTGATATGATGATGATGATGATGATAGGGGGTGAAAGGACGAACACAATGCAACCATGCCCGAGGCGGGACTCGAACCCGCGATCTTTCGGTGCGAGATCGCTACGGCACTACTGCCTTAGCGATCTCGGCCATCGGATCGGCGGGAAGATTATAAGAACACCGAATTTCTACTTAAAAAATATTGACGGATTTGTAAGCGGCATTTGCGCAACATGCCCTGTCCCTGAGCTTCAATCCTCAAGGAAATCGGTGGAGAGGAGCTACAAAGAATTTTGGAAATCACATAAAAAAGATCGTAGATGATGCCCTAATACGACAACACCACTGTTCGCCGAATTATGATATGACAGCTGTTCGCTGAAAATGGATTTTAGTTTCATTTCTTCTAATGTGTCATCGAATATGATAGTGGACTAACATTCAATTATTTGAATTAACAGAACCTCCCTTATCTTACCTCCCTGGAGAACTCCTAGTGCGGTAGAGTATCAATATCGGAAGTCAGAGTTATCTTTTTGCTGCCACCCTAACAACCGACGGAAGTTACGACGGAAACTTCCCACTGTTTTTTTCTTCATAAATTCGTGCACATGAACTAAATGCTGTTAATTAGGCAAGCATTTTCCTTAACATCCGATGATTAGTAATAATAGACCATTTTTCGTAAGAAATCATTCCCTCATTTTTTTATTGAAGCAACAGTGGTTTCCGAACATAAGCACCATTGTATGCAAAAATAGGTAATTATATCCAAATAGGTGTAATAAAAATGGTTTTAGTTAATCGAAAATGTCTTTAAACACAAAAAAACCATTGAATGCATTCTATATTAATATTGATTATTATAGGTGTGTATTTCCATTCCCTAATTCATAACTGTATTTAAGCATAAAACATTGACACACGTATCAAGCATTTTCAGAAACATTTTTATGATTTGTTTAATTGTGTCGTAACGATCTGGAAGGTAATTTAAGCTGACAACTCTTGCTGATCACCAAACTTCTCCAACGGGTTTGACGATTATGTCATGAATCTGAAAAAAAAGCAAAGACGAGAATTAAAAGGGAGGTTTTACCGAATGAGAGCACAGTCGCCAGAGCCGACTGCCTGAGGATTGCATGATGTATTGCGAGCTTCTTCTCCACACGTACTATGGAATTTCCGAAAATAACCACTCCAATGAAACAAACTTCATCAACATTAAAAGTAAAAATATCCTCCAAATTATGGATCAATGCCTTGAGCTGTCCTGTTCATTGGATGTCTCCTTAAATTCAGATAATTCAAATCAACCACTCATCGTCCTATAAGTTGCCTCAAGTCGTATACTATCTTCTTTTGCTAATGTTATTCTTTGTCTATTTCTATTTATTTTTTCTCTTTTAGATACATAAAAATGAGAGTTAGTGACCTCTATTGTTTTTTTATTGAAAATAATTGAGAGAATATTTCTATCTGTATTTCTGATTAAAATAATTTCCCTCAAACGTCCCCAAACATTACCCCGTCCATTTATGTTCCCTATTATTTCCCCACAATGAAAAAAAATCCCCATTTTGGGGACAAAATTTCCCAATTTGGCAACCCTGGGATGTCTGTATATGTACCTGGACGTGTGCGGGGGCGGAGAGAACGTACAGCACAGTGTCTGCCACGTCCTCTGCCTCGAGGTAGGGAAACTCCTTGTACACTTGGTCACTCGTCATGGAGGTCGAGCCCGACCAGATGTCTGTCTTCACACTGCCTGGACATATCTCCTGCAAATGAAAGTGTTAAGAATAAACGTTCAACCACTATTTCCTCAAAATGGAATTATGGAACTAGCTTATAACGTTGTGGTTTGGATTGCTTATAAAATTATCGAACTAGCGACTTCTCACCGTGACTCTGATGCGTGACTTGGCGGCCTCCAGCTCCTTCCGCAGCCCCTCCGTCAGCACGCGCACGGCGTGCTTGGAGGCGTAGTACATGTACTGCTCCCCCACCCTGCCTCGTTCAATAAAAATCCCGCTAATACTGAGCCCTTCAAATGAAACGTGGGCGGTTCCTACGCACCGTGACTCTGATGCGTGACTTGGCGGCCACCAGCTCCTTCCGCAGCCCCTCCGTCAGCACGCGCACGGCGTGCTTGGAGGCGAAGTACATGGAACACGCATAATCGCCCGGGGAGGAATGCGCACTGATGCTGTGGAAACGACATTAGAATTTATTTTTGTTTAGTCACAAAAGTAAAAAATGTATGTGACTTATGGGGGAGAAGATCATCTGCGCGTTTTATTGACTTCTAGATTCCCTTTACTTTATTCCCTTTACCTTCCCAATACTTTGACTATAAATAGTTGAAAAATGAGTAAAAGTTTGCAATAAATAAATAAATAAATAAAAATAAATTTAAAAAAGAGCGAGATTAATAATATTTGAAAATATACATTTCCTTTCTCGAGTTATAGGCAACTTATTTGCATCGGTAAACGAATTGCAGGTATGATTTTTCTGCATTGCTAACAAAATAGTAGCTCGCCCTGACCTCTGCTCCTACCACAAGCAAAAGGAAAGTTTAAGAAAACTTGCGCATAGTGAAGATACATTTACGTCCAGAAGCAAAACAAGAGGCCATCACAGCACTTGCTCAATGGATCAGGGAAACTGGACAAAAACCTGATCGAGATGGGGAAAAAACGTCCGTGACAACCAATTATATTTAACTTATGTTTAACTTACATTTCGTTGTTGATAGCAAGAAGTTAATTTGAAAATAGGGTTTCACTGCTTTGGAATGAAGATGGTGATATGCGTTATAACATTTATTTGATTATAATTGGCTGACGGCGATGTGGTAACCGTAGGTCAACAGATAATATTGATAATATTTTTAAGTTATATAGTTGTACATATAAAATGAATACATACAGGATATCCAGGGATGAAACTTCGAAAGTAAGTTCATAAGACAATTTTAAGTATATTTTGTCTATTAAACTCCTTGGCTGAGCTACAATAAGCTCTAAAAATTAGGTTAGAAAAATACTTTCTATACTAAAATTTGCATTGAAAAAACATAGATACACACCAGAAAAATGTAAATTGTTTATTATTTACAAAGTAAATGAACATATTTGTTTACAAAGGAAAATTATCACACAAATAAAAAAGCACCCAATTTACTCAATTCGCTTTTCATATTTCTCTGTTTGTGATTTTTTACGAACAAAAATTTTAATTTCTTTCGTAAATAAAAAGAAATTTACAACTTTCAGGAGTGCTTCTATGTTTTTACAATGAAAATTTTAGCATAGAAAGTATTTTTACAAACTAATTTTTGATTGCTTATTGCGGCTCAGCTATTCGGAGTTTATTGGACAAAATATTCTTAAAACTGTCTTAAGAGCTTATTTTCGAAATAATTCGACGTCTCCTCCCTATATATATATATATATGTATATATAGGTATATGTGTGTGTGTGTGTGTGTATGTGTGTGTGTGTATATACACTATATAAATATATGTGTATATGAGTGTAAATATACACATATATTTATACTCACACTACATATATGATTAACAACATACCCGCCAACGTGTATGATGTGTCCGTCACCGATTCCGCGGCTCCTCATTTGCTGCACGGCTTCGCGCGTGCAGATGCTGAGGCCCAGCACGTTGACGTCCAGGATCTTCTTCCATTCCGCCGTAGGTGCATCT
>BOPP01000306.1:780474-809234 GCA_017312745.1 Gryllus bimaculatus | reverse complement strand
TGACAGGCGAAACGTCGGCCTATCTGCCAACGACGCGGCGTCACCCGGACAGCCTAGAAGTAATTCATTACGTAGTTGAGTTGTTTATTATTGCATCCAGTTTCATCCAGTTTCCTAAAGAGCAGATCTAGGGACTGTAGGTGCCTCTACAATACTTTGGGAAATATGTGGACAGTTCCCAATAAAGCAAGGTCTTGAACTTCCCAGTCTTTTGAATGACCTGGAAGCTTAGCTAAGTTCTTACACAATTTTGCAGAACAATTCCCAGAGCTCCGATTACTATCGGGACGACCTGTGCTTTTAGGCTCCACATTCGGCTGATCTCGATTTCAAAACTCTTGTAATTAAGACGTTTCTCTGCCTCCTCACTTTCCACGTTTTGACTGAACGTCCCAGCAACATCTACAAGCACACACTTTTCCCCTCCAAATCAAAGATAACAATATCTGGTTTATTTGCCGCTACTGTGCGTTCAATTTGAATTTATTGGTCGTACAAACTTGTAAACAGTCCATCAGAAAGAGAGTGAGAAAGAGAGAGGGAGAGAGGGAGAGAGCGAGAGAGAGAGAGCGAGTGAGATCGAGAGAGAGAGAGAGAGATAGAGAAAGAAAGAGTTAGAGAAAGAAAGAGAGAGAAAGAAAGAGAGAGAAAGACAGAAAGAGAGAGAGAGAGACTCAGAAAGAAACAAGGAGGCAGAAAGAGAGCAAGTAGTAAACGATGAAAGGCAACAGAAGGAGAGAGAGGGGAGAGGGAAATAGGGGTGAAGAGAGGGAGACAAATATAGAGTCAGAGACTGAGACAGAAACATAGAAAGAGCCGGAAGGATAGAGGGAAATAGAGGAATTGGTAACTGATGTCGAGAGTCTAGGAGAAGCCGCGTTCTAAACAGTGTCTATGTTACGACCGTCGTTCTTCGGCTTTCCTCAGGGCGAATAGCAATGCTCAGAACATTCCGTCATGAGAACAATAGCGAATCCTGGACAGCCAAGTAGTCACCGGCTCCGGTCGCGGCAGCCTACATTCTCTAGAGGCACGGGGTTCGCTTCCAACATATGCTCCATATCCCACGACATGAGAGCTTGCACTTACGGGAATCTTGTCCGCGCGGCGGGCCAGGGCTACCACAATGAGCCCCGCGTCCTGCAGCTGGTAGGCGATGGCAGCGCCTATACCCGCGCTAGCGCCCGTCACCATGGCCACACGACCCAGCCACCGTTCCATGGTGATCCGTAAATGCTGAGAAACGTACGAGTTACCAAAGACAACTGTTGGGATATGATTATGATACTTGATTATATATAGATAATGACTCATTTCTGACCTTGACTCTATCAATTCATGGGGCGATATCGTCGCCAACATTTGGTTTGGGAGCGGAGATTGTCGAAGAGATATCATTTATATTAAGAGCGTTGTTTTCGAGGAGCCTCTATCAGAATACTCGAGAGAGTGATGGAGCAATTTAGTGTTAAACGTTATCTCTTACTTAAACGTAAACGTAATGTATCAGAAACATACAGTGAAATAAGTCTGGACTCCGCACAATGGAATATGGATATCCCGAAGAGATTAATAGTAACGTCTGACACAAGTAGTTTTTGGTTAGATCACCAGATCACCGACGCTAAAGTTGCTTAAAAAGGGAGCTAGGCTACCCGATTTTCTCCATCACGATCTAACCAGGATATCCAATTGTAACAAAATAGAGCTTGGATGTTATCATATCTCACTACTTTAATACTACTCACATACCGTACTTTTTCTTACATAGAATAGTCAATCAACCGTGGTCATTTCGATTCGTCAGTCGAGACAAGTAGGAGGTGTCATTCGACCTGTCTCGGTCTCCTCGTGGGGAAGTAATTATTTTTACGTTCTCGAATACAAGTCATTCCACTTCAAATTGCACAAGAATTGATATTTTTTTAAATGTAGAGTACTTTTTTCTCAAATATGACCATCAAAAAAAAAAGAGACGGTTTTTTTTATTTATCTTCAAATTGATTATTTGTGTAGTTATGCCATATACAATTTTGGAATTTACGTGCACTTTTCAACTGATGCTCTGAATGTACTTAATATCAAAATTATTGGTTTGTTTCATTTAATTTTTGAAACATATTTTAATTTTCTGTAAATAATTTGTTCAACAAAAAATATTCATTAAGAATTTTAATTATTTAAAAAAATGAAAATTTATCTATAAAGTTGATCAGATAAACATTTGAAAAAATGCAGGAGTATTTTTAGGTAGTTTTATTTAAAATACAAGACAAAAGTGAGTGCTACACACGTACAGTTTAAAAAAAAAATCTATTGTAAGTAGGCCGGAGGTCCAGTTCCTGCACTAACGCAGTGTGTTCTGTCTTTGATCCAAGTGCTCAAGAACAATAAAATGAATGACTCCCTGATTAGGGCGTCAAGAAATATTGGTATATCACACATGTTTACTCTTCCACCAGAAGGGATGGATGGCAGCGAAACGGATTCTACTATTGATTTTCCACGTGTCAGTGAAACGAATTTTACTGCTGGGCCCTATGAATGGGTCCTTCTGACCGCGCTCATAAAATACAGTAGATCGCTTGTCAAGGGACACGAGTAAACTTTTCTGAACATCAGTCAGTATAAGTATCTTGTTACCAGAAGAGTGCTAGAATTTGCACTGTGTATCGTGTGTAAAGAGGCCTGAGTGGCGATCATCGTGTGAGATACGATAGATGTTGTAATCAATTTAATCTCTCTGTTTATGATTTTAAGAAGAGAAAATCTGAAAAACGCTTAAACAGCGATTTGTTAGTGAAACTTGATTTAGAGGAGTCATTAGATTTGCGAATATATTATTCTTGTAGGAGAAAGTGAATTGGCTTCCAAAACGTCTTCCTGTTGGTGAAAAGTACGTCGAATCTGTGGCTACCGTTACATTAATGCAAGTAGCGAAACTTATAGTGAAACAAAAGGAAATCAAGGAAATGAAAATTCATGCTCTTCAGATAGTTTGTCAGGTGTCTGCGAAATAAATGTAGAGATTCTAAACAATAGTTTAATATAAATACGAAAACCCCTCTTCAAGAAACGAAATTTGCAACAAAAACGTTATCCCAATGATAAATTTCCGAAAGTTCAGAGAGCGTTCGCAGATAAAAATGATGACATTGAAAATACTTCTATGTTCATTGAAAAATCAGACAAATATTTCATCAAGAAACTAATCGATTCTTTTCATTCATCAGAGAAGACGTTGAAAGTTCATATTTTGACAATTTTTGAAAGTTGGACATGCAGTAAAATAAAACGATCCATCGAAGCAATCGACCACATGATAATGGCTGAAAAGTAGACTGAAGAAAATTGGCCAGACCTGAAAGTAAACTCGCATTTCAACTGTGCATTGTGATAAAAGTTCAAAAATACTATAGATCAGAAGAAGGTAGGGCTTGGAAGAAGAAAGGACTTGGAAGAGGAATTCTTTTGCTATTATACGGGAATGCTCAAATTGCCTAGAATCTATCAACTTAATGAAGAATATTAAATAATTATTTTACGCAGAAATAATTAACTTATAGCAGTGGATTACAGTTGATCACAAGAATTTGGACACTATTCTAACCTCAATAAATGACTTTTTAGACAAATTACAAGTCATTCCATTGAAATTCGAGTTTACTTTCAGGTCTGGCCAATTTTCTTCAGCCTACTTTTAGCCTATATTTTTATTGCCTCACTTTTTTATTGTTTAGCAACCAAATCTGCTATTGATTCAATACAAGGAAGAATTTCTATCCGAACAGAATTATAATAGTAATTTTTTCTGAAAATTATTTCTTTATTTTGAATATTCAGTTCAAGGTGTGCATTGGAACAATAACCAAGTTAGAGTACATCCTTTGCAGAGATGATGCCGAAAATCGTCACAAACGTTATGGTTCATGTTAATAAGTATAACTGTTCTTTTGCACGGCGAAATTAAGAAACTTGTTAATTCTTCCTGGAAGGAACGCATTTATAAGACAAATATTAAGAATGGATTCCCGTCTTTGCGACCACATATTTTTAAACAATTGGGCTTTCTCCTACAATAAGATGTGCTACATTTGATCGCTATTTGGGTAATATTCGATATTATATAGAGTCGCTATTTATTGACACCGACAGCTACTGTATGTGAAGAATGAAAATGCTATCAGCAGCCAACTTAGGATGATAATGAAACTCAGTAGCACAATGACAGGAAAGTGTACATATATAAAGCTCTTCACCTACTGAAATACAGCCTATATTGTTTTATCAAAACAACTCGTAACCTTGGCGTCATTATGTCAGGCACATGTGACCCCGATTCAGTGGAGCTACGATAAGTAGTTTGATGTGCAGAATTTGCAATCTAAACAACATTCCATGTGTGTGTTCTATGTAATTTTCTAGCACTACTAGTTTTTGAAGTGATCATTTGACCATATTAAGAATTTGATTTTTCTGTGCTTCAAACAGACTGAAGAAGAAAGATTTCTGAGAATCAGTTGAAATATTGATAGTTTATGCTTTCTACACTAATTATCAAAATAAACTAAACTATATGGTTTGTAATTTAATCGACTGTATTTTTTTCATACTTTTACATACGTAATTTTAAGTAATATGAGGAGAAGATCTGTGTTTCGTTGAAATGTGTTGAGTTATATCTTTGTGACTGCAACTGCATATCCTCTTTTATGCAACAAACTATATCTACCTAATTTTCAAACAGAAAATAATCTTTCTTTGTTTCGTTCTTTTAGAATATTTTCGAGTTGCATGAGTTTTATTGATCTTCAAGTAGATTAATGTTTTAAAGTTAATTAAATATATGATTTTAATATTATGTTAATAATATTATGTTTATATAATATATACTTATTTATTGTATATACTTTTACATAATATATAATTATAATACTATGTTTCTTATGTGAGTTATTGGTCAAGCAAAGGCCTCCACAACATCAAAATAAAATACTTTTTTCGTGGATTATATTGAGCTCTTTCTGCTAAATCATAAATATTTCCCGTTGTCACATTCCATTACAGACATTACATCATTTTGCATTACAACCTTCATTTCTTCAACGCCTTTACTCAAGAGGTGTCCTACATCAAGTGTGAGGGCACTTCACAGACAAGGCCAGCATTAGGAGCCGTATCTGAAACATGATTGGATAACGGACAACAGAGAAGAGGGGAGAGACGCACTCGTAAATTCTGTCTCCAGATCTGGAACCACAGTTGATCGCGATGGAGCGTTGGCGCGGACGTGTCGCTGTTGTCACGGGTGCGAGCGCGGGTATTGGCGCTGCCATCGCCTACCAGCTGCAGGATGCGGGACTTACCGTAGTGGCTCTCGCCCGCAGGAAGGAGAAGATTCAGGTGAGAAAGAGGGGGCTAAATGAAGGCATTTTCTGGCTTTTTTTTTTGCAAACCTGATATTTTTTCCAGCATTTTGAAGAATCACATGGTTTAATTCTGTGTTATTATCATTTCTTTTATTTACTGAAAATATATGACCTTTGTCTTCTGCCCATTGATTTGAACCGCATTTCGTTCCCATCGAGGCTGTCAATCCAGTCTTGTACCTTGTGCATCTCGTAGGTCTAGAGACTTTTTTAACATTTCATATTTTCGCCATTCCAAACATTGCTGTGAAGTCACATATTTATCGAACATGATACAACACAGCCCAAAAATTATTACTCTGACACATTTGCCTTTATTGTAGAACGTATGCTTGATTGAACTTATTATATTGCTGGTTATAGATTCTGTGCTCTATGATGTTAATACAATTTTGCTGGCCCTGTGAAGTTAATACCGTCAGTTAATATGACTAATATTTCAGTCGCCATGTCTTGTGTGCCATTTTGAACTTCTACAACTTGGCGAATTTTATTTTCCAATCCTTGCGCACAATGCTGACACAATCCGCCACCAAATCATCTCTCCTATAAATACACAGTGGTCCAAAGGCAGGAGAAGATTTAACATATTTAAAGAATAGTGTGTGTTCAATACAACTTTAAGCATCTAACCTTTATGAGTTTCTATGACTGTTTATTTTATTTATTAAAGATTGCAAAAAAAGCTTTGTCAACTTATTACTTGCACTTCTAGGAAGAATATAGGCATAGAACGATGGAAATGCCTGCGCACATAGGCGCGCGTTGATGATGCTTTTATGCTGACTCAAGCGCCGTGAATAGGGCGTTCTACATAACGGCGCTTGACGCAACCCGTTGTACAATGCAGTATGATTATTAAGACTTTTTTCAAACATATTTATTTTTCATTCGGAAGTACATAGTTCAGTTTACATCACTTTTTCATATGTATTGTATGGCTTATAACTATTCTTACTTCCTAATCTAAAAGCTAACTCTAACTACAGGAAGGGATAGGAAGCTACAATCTGCGCTACACTATTCACAATTGTTGGAGAATATGTTTAGAAAGACGGTGAAAGGGTAAGGGTTTTTTATTCGTGTTGGAGTAAATTATTAAGACGTCTTCATTGCGCATTCTGCCCCTGCGATTGTGAAATTTCTCCCGAGAGAGACAGATACAGGAAGAGACAGAGACGCAGAGAGAGAAACATAGCTTTTTAGACGAAATGTCCTCTTTTTCCATAATGGAAGTACGGTAACCCTAGCCGAGCCGGAGGGACAGAGACGCAGAGAGAGAGAGAGAGAGAGAGAGAGAGAAGGAGAGAGAGGGAGAGAGAGGGAGGGAGAGAGGGAGAGAGAGAAACAAACCAACAGAAACAGAGTCAGATAAAGGGAAATAGAGAGCTGCACAGAGGGACAGAAAGAGCGACACGGACACAGACAGGGAGAGAGACGAAAATACGGAGAGACGAAACCACACTCGCGAGAAAGTCTGTCGTCTATTGAAATTTTTGCGTAGCGTTTTGTAAAACGTGATTAACAATCACGTGACCAGTAGCATGTAAAGTACAACACCTTGCAATAGCGAAGCATTGTTGGGTCGACTAGTTAGGAAATAAAATAATGTTGACGGAGATTTCATCATCTACTTCTGGTAGAAAAGTTGAAAAGGCAAGTAGGCCTATTGTGAGATTGTGAAAGTGATTCCAATATATATTTCATCAGTAGTATTTTGTCTTTAAAGAAATTAATTATTATATTAGAACCTTTTATATGAATTGTCCTCTTTTTTAGACGAAATGTCCTCTCTTTTCATAATCGAAGCATGCTTCTATTATAAAAAACCCTAGTAAGTAATGAACCCTAGTAAGTACCCTAGTAACTCTAGCCGGGCCGGAGAGACAGAGACGCAGAGAGAGAGAGAGAGAGAGAGAGAGAGAGAGAGAGAGAGAAACAAACAGAAACAGAGTCAGATAAAGGGAAATAGAGAGAGGCACAGAGGGACAGAGAGAGCGACACGGACGCAGAAGGGAGAGAGACGAAAAGTAATGAACCCTAGTAAGTACGTAAGCCCTAGTACTATGAAGTAACCCTATCCGGGCCCGGCTGTGATCTGGGGGTGCGTGTGTGCTTCAGGAGGCGGTGGCGGCGGCGCGGCGCGGCGCGGAGGGCCGTGGTCGCGTGCCTATCGGGGGCAAGGCCGCCACCCAGGGCGCGCTCCATTGCCTCAAGTGCGACGTCAGCCGGGAGGAGGACGTCCTCGCGGCCTTCAAGTGGGTCAAGGACAACCTCGGCGTCGTCCACCTGCTCGTCAACAACGCCGGGGTGGTCGGCGAGCAGAAGCTCTCAGGTGCGCGCGACCCGCCGTTCATTTTTACTCATTGTTATTAGTTATTCCGGGTGCATCGACGGTTAAGGTCGCAACTCCCGTAAGTATAGTGCAGGTTTTTTGCTCGGGAGGTGGCGGTGAAGTTTTCCCCGCTGTATGGCGAGATCCGCCGCCGACCTATCGTCGGCTAGTGGGGTTTTCCTCAACCAGGTATCTCTCGCCAGCGGGTCACCGCCCCAGCCGGGACAAGCCCTACGCTCCCGCCTGGTCTCCCATGTGTTGTAGTGTCGTGCATGTAAGTGTAAGTGTGTGTAAGGGGAGATGATTGGTCAAAGAAGGGGAAGGAAAGATTGCTCGAGATCAGTAGCCCGTTTGTTAGGGTACAGCTCCGGCATTCGCCCGGTGTTGATCGGAGAATCCAAGGAAATCTACCTGTCACAGCTACCGAACCGTTTCCCAATTGTAAATCAACATTTCGCAAAGTTAATTTGTGTTTGGTCCGGGTTTATTAATATTCATTTTTTAGAAAGCGTCTAACGCTTGATTTTCACTCCTATAAAATACTTTTTAAATGAATTTTTTACAGGAGAATGGTACTAGTTACTCGATGCTAACCTGTAATTCACTAACTTGTAAACTTGACCCGTTGAAATTATTATTCATCGTGAGAACAAACTGGATGGAAAGTCTCACTTGCGGTAGGATGTAGTAGTCGTCTAAACCTCACAGTTTCTTTCTAAGGCGGTTCCCTTTGTGTTACGTAAGGAATTGAAATAATTTACTAGGCATGAAAGTAGATGTTTTCATGACTAGATGTGAGACTTTCCCGATAAGACCGATAGGTCGAGTCGAATTGTGTTGGATGGAAAGTCACTTTCGCCGTGTGATGTATAGTACCTACATTATTAGAGAGCTTCATTTTATATCTCTTTGTCCGCGTGATATAGAAATTTAATTGACGATCACGAGAACATACAACGTATTTTTCCGTTTGGGGGTTGTTATGGATTTTGCTTTCTATTTGTTGAGTGACAGTTAAATGTGATTTGAGAAGACTGCTTTTACGCGGACTTTGAAAGGGAGGAAAATCACGAATTCGACAATTTATTTGATATTTTAGAACAAGTTACAGCAGACTATAGATTTGTTGTCAATAAAATTCAGAGAACGGCGTGAAAATATAAGACCTTTTGCAATAGGAAGAAGGGAGACGAGTAACTATTGTTACAGAAGATGTGCTCCAACTGTATTTTTCAGAAATGATTGAAAAATGTAATTTTATTGTGCATCTTACAATATAATCCTTGTTACGAATTTTATCAATGCCAAAGAGTACTTAAATTGATTCGGTGGTTAAGGGTTGGCCATGGCTACAATAGTTGAACGTAGTGTGGGGATAGTGCCTATAAATATATATGCTGTGTTGTATGTGTTGTATTTGTTGGTGCTGCAGTACCGAAAGATGGAAGGTAGAACCGAAAACTTTCAATAACTAAAAGAAATTTTGGTACTTGAAAGTACTTTCGGTACTTGAAATTACTCATGCATTTAATACATGAAAGTATTAAATGCATGAATTATTAAAAACTTATTAGCGCAGTTTCAGTCAAAATTCTTCTAAAAATGAACAGAATTATTTCAGGAACTACAGATGAAAACTGTGACCAATGCACATCTTGATAATTTTAATATTTAAAGGATGTTCATGTCGGAGTATTTTAAGCCCCAAATCCCTAAACATCCTTCTGGCTTCGCTTTAAAAAATTCGTTCAAATAACTATGTCCGCCTAGTTAATAATACAATCATATTTTGGAAGCATATTTCTTTATGGAATTTCATTGCAAGTACTTCTGTGTTTGCAGAAGTGGAATCACAAGAAATAAAGAGAATTATGGACACCAATGTTCTGGGATTAAGCATCTGCACTCGAGAAGCAATTCAGTTGATGAAGGAGAAAGGCGTGGATGATGGACAAATCGTTCACATTGGAAGGTAAATGTAGTTTTCCAGTACTACATTTTCAGTACAACTCGAATAGTTTTTATTATTATTATTGTTATTATTATTAATAATAAATACTGCAAACTATAATACTTAGCTATTAATTTTCCTAATTCTAGTTGTGTTTCGGTGAAGTTTCTTGTTATTATTTTTTATTCACGATTCTTTCGTATAAATCCCTCAAATTGTTCTATTATCTGCGTAACGTGAGTGGCAGGAAGAATTCACAAAAATAAGTGGTGCCAAAACGCACATACTTTCTCGCATTACTAACGTTTGCAATTTTCGAACATTTAAAGAGTTCTACGAAAATGAAACCTTTATCATTCTTGTAGGGTCTCTTCTTCTATCCTTGTAAAAATATATTTTTTAATTGAGAGCGGTTTCTGATAAAGTGTTTTTTATAAACTGCAATAATTTTGAGCTGAAATTGAGAGTTTGTTTAGGTCGATCAGAGAATACCAATTTTTGAGAAATTAGGCTGAGCGGTGTAAACGCTTGACAGACGTTTTGCCGTCTATTGAATTCTGACAACACAGCGTATTAGAGAAAGTAATTTACTATATAGATGAACAAGATTTATCCAATATTCCGTTACCACAGCCCAATAAGCCTAGTTTTCGGACGAAAAATCGCCGCTTCCCGATAAAAAATACCCTGTCTTCTTGCGAAATCAGGTGAGTAAGTAAAAATAATCATTATTTTAAAATTATTATTACTAAAATTAATTTAGTTATACCTCCAACGCCCTTGAATTTATTCCGAAAATGATTAATCCGATAATGTTGGCCTATCCTATCCTTGATGACAGCTTCCACTCTCGCAGGCATACTTTCAATTAGGTGCTGGAAGGTTTCTTGGGGAATGACAGCCCTTTCTTCACTTAGTGCTGCGCTGAGGAAAGGAATCGATGTAGGTCGGTGAGGCCTGGCACGAAGTCGGCGTTCCAAAACATCCCAAAGGTGTTCGATAGAATTCAAATCACGACTCCGTACAGGTCAGTTCATTGCAGGGATGTTATTGTCGTGTAACCACTCCGCCACAGACCGTGCAGTATAAACAGGTGAATTGAATTGAATTGAATTGAATATGCCTTATTTTACTTGGCGAGACTCGGGCCATCAGGCCCGCTCTTCCGTCTGACCACGCAAATTTCGCTACGCTCCTTTCACCAACTAGGAGAGAAAGCAGGTATTTCTTGGGCGAGAAACAGGCGATTTGAATTTAGCTCAGAGGCGTCATTTAGGCTTGAGGATCTTTTACATGCAAGTAAATCTACGAACATGGGACAGCCGGCTTTACTTCCCCTCCGAAGGAAGGAGTACGAAGGATTTTTTCGCCCTTAAAAATCCACGGCTTCGATCGGGTTTGAACCCGCCAACTTGGGTACAACAGTCCTGTGATCGATCGTGTTGAAAGATACAATCGCCATCCCCGAATCGTCCTTCAACAGTGGGAAGCAAGAACGTGTTTAAAACATCAATGTAGGCCTGTGCCGTGATAGTGCTGCACAAATCAATGAATGCAAGCCCCCTGCATGAAAAAAACGACTACACCACAACACCATTTTGGACGTGTCCGGATACTTTTGATCGCATAGTTTACCTAGATGAGGAGCGCTTCAAACTGATGTAAGTTGGCGCCGAATCTCATATTCCGGCAGGGGAGGAACACCGCCCCCTCCTGAATAAAACATGCACATACTAATGAGCTAATTACCAAAGTGTAGTTTATAAATAGCTGTCAAATATTTTTAATATGTGTTTCGGAGTTTGGACAAGGTTTGAGAGATTACTTGAAAATCACGTTACGCAAAGACGAGTACTTTATAATTATCAATGCCAAATTGGATACTTCTCGATCGCATAGTGCATGTTCCCTTGAATAGCAGGAGAGATGTGACCATCTCCTCTGTTCGCAGCATCTGCGGGCACATGCAGTGCGGCCTGTTCCCGTCGGCGCTTTACTACGCCTCCAAGCACGCCGTGCGCGTGCTGCTGGAGGGGCTGCGGAAGGAGCTGGTGGCCGCCAAGTCACGCATCCGCGTCATGGTGAGCACGCACGAGGCATTTGCATTGCTTGATTGATTGATTGATCGATCGATTGATCGGTTGGTCGATTGATTGATTGGTTGATCGGTTGATTGATGGGTTGATTGATCGGTTGATCGATTGTTCGATCGATTGCACGAACGATTGATTGAACAAACGATTGATTGAACGAACGATTGATTGAACGAACGATTGATTGAACGAACGATTGATTGACCGATTGATTGATTGATTGATTGATTAGTGATTACGAGCGCGCCAACTGCTCCTTCAGAGAGTTCAACGAAAATGAGTCATGCGGCATTTTTATACATCCACTAGAAAACATTTTGATAAAATTTTTTTATTGATTAATCTTTTATTTCGTGTTTCGGGACTCGTCAACTGATATGCTAAATAGTTCCGTAAGTCTTGTGTATGTGTTTTCGTCCCGGGAGGAGGCGTTGTTCATCCCGCGATCAATCCGACGCCGACCTAAACGTCGGTTTATTGATTGTTAGTGATTCTTTAACTGTTTTAACTGCTATGGTCATTATTCCCGTAAATGTGGAGCATGCTTTATCGCGGGTGGTGACGGTGATCTTGTCCCGCTTGATAGAGAGATCCGGCGCCGACCTACACGCTGGTTAGCGGGGTTTTCCCGAACCAGGTATCTCCCACCAGCGGGGCATAACCCCCGCCAGAACAAACTCTAAACTCCCGGCATGTAGTGTGAGTGAAACGAAGGGTTGAGTACTCCCGTGAGAGTATGTGTGTGGGTGTATAAGTAGGGGTGAGAGTAGGACAAGTAAAAGGGCAAGAAAAGGACAAGCAATTCGTCTGGTGTTGATCGGAGAATCCACGGTAAACTATCGTAGTCATTTGGAAATATTGATCAGAAGTAATGAGAGTGGAAAAATAAAACTGTAACCATTGCAAATTAAAGAAATTAGAATAATAAATATAACTCATATGATTTTAAAATAAATTTTATCTACATTTTCGTTTTTTTTTCTTTTTAAACATTGATATTCTTTCTGTTTTACAATACTAATCAGTATTATAAACGTTTTTTGCAAAACGAATATAGTTAAAATATTTTTAGACATTTACATACAATATTAAATGTTAATTATTGGAGGCTTCTGCCCTACAGGATAGCTTTTGTAGTCTTCTTAAGCGCGTGTAAAGTTCTCTGGAAATGCGCCTTTTGGGGCTCTCGCAAGAAAAGGACCGCGGCAGTGATCTGCAGTAAAAGTTCATTACGCAAAGGACTAAAGCCTTGGTCTCGTTCCTGTAATAATTGAGTATGAGTCACACAGCACCTTAAGAAATTCTAGTCAAAGTGGCATAACACTTAACGACCCATGGAATCGGTAAAATGATCTTCAACATTTCTTATGAAATATAACATTTAAGGGGATACGAAACTGTATACTAGATGGTTGTAAATAAATAATAAAACCATTATAATACCTATAAATATAAAAGGTATTATCGTGAAAATTTTTTTTTCTTAAGAAAGTGAGAGCGAGTGAGAAACGATAAATTAATGAATGTTTGAATGGTTCCTTATATGTCACTATTATTCTAGTTTAAGAGATGCGTTTCTCTCTAAATGATATAAAGAGATACTTAGTGAAATATGTCTCTAATGTCTGAATAAGGATACATAAGAATATTGATTTCTATTGGAATATTGATTTCTATTGGAATATTGTTTATCTAACGCGCAGATCGAATGGAATGTAGTGATTGCATCTTAAGCAACACCTCATATTGTTACTATTCAATATAAATTTAAATTACCGTAATCTTGCCTATGAGCATGCACGAAAATAATAATTTTTATTTATTATTGCAGGAGATAAGCCCTGGCAGTGTATTCACGGAAATTTTGGACGACATGAAGATCGTAACTGCAGAAATGCGTTTCAAGGACCCATACCTCTGGGCTGAGGACATTGCAGATATTGTTCTCTACGTTACATCGGCCCCTCCACACGTACAGGTAGATTAACTAATAGGACGTAAAATCTATAACATAATTTCAATATGACGGAAAGTAGTGAAATGGTTTCAAATCAATTTTGATTCGCGTTATTTTCTTTACAGATTCATGAAGTCATCGTTGTTCCTACTGGAGAAACCATGTAAAACTCACAGAGGCAACAACTGGCACCCATAATTAACATTAACATAAAATTAATAACATTATGTTGAATATTTTAATCGTAATGTTGATTTCGTGAAATAATAAATGTTGCAGTATGTGCACTTGTTCATGTATTTTTCGTTGTTCAAGAGTTTTTTGCCTTCTTCTAACGACACAAAATAATTAAGGAAATATAGAAATCAAGTATTTTAGACCATGTCAATTTTAGACCAACTTGTTTACCACTGACACATTTTCCAAGTTCATAAATGTTTTCTGCTGCAGATATATTGCTTATTTGCTTGTTGATAACAAAGCAAGAAATAAAGATTATATACATCATATTACTGTGCATTCTATTTTCTACAACCTTTATTTCCAAATGCATTTCGCTATTGTACGATTAAAATACAGTGACAATAGGTAAATCATCACTTTGACACGTTTATACAATCAGGAGCTTCGTTACAACTTTTAAGTTTTGGTATCGAAGCTCCCGGTGGGATAAAAGCTATTGACCTATCATAAGCCACTCTATATTTAAATATTTATAAAAATCGGGCAATATTTGTTTTGTGTGGTTAATCTTTTCCAATATCACTTATTTCGAAGTTGTGGAACAAATATTTATTACAACTTAGAAATTTGTATAGAATTTTTTAGAAAAACGTTTTGGAAAATATTGAAAGAACTAAAACTGTATTTCCTCCAATCATGGCATTTTGAAGGATTACAGATTACAGTAATCAAAAACAGGACATTTGTAGAGTCATAAAAAAAAAAGAAAAATGTTTCAGGTTACATGACATTTAACTAAGTGGAGTTACGAATTTAAGATAAATTTTAAAAAATACAATTAAATATATCATAAAATATTTATATTTTGTTTATTGAACTGTATGTTTTGCAACTGAAACATACATAATAGGTATTATTTCATAATAATTCATTTAATCATATAAGGTTACAAAAAATTGTGACCATAAAAAGCATCATTAGCAAATTAAATATCTTCACCTAGTATATCTTTATTTTCTGAAGTACTTACATTTTTAGTTAATGACACAATTTCTGAAAGTATTTTTTTGCATTGTAACAAATATTCATAAAACTGTACCCAAGAGAAATCCTAGTAACTCTAAGAAACAAGCAATATTCTTTATCTCTTGATAATATTTTTTCAATTGACTACAACAGCTCTCCTCCATTAACATTAGCTTGCTTTGTCAAAAACTTCCGAAAATTGCAGAAGTGGTTAAAGCACTTTATATCATATTTTTTAATCCGAGTATCGAATATCGTATTAAGCTTATCATTTTGATACAGAGTTATTTGTTCCACTTCTTCCCAACTTGTTAAATTCTTCAAACCCATCTTTGAACTTGTGAAAAGATAGTGTAGCTTCAGCTGTATGGAACAAATGACGAAGTTTGGAATCCTTTTTATCAAGACAATCTCCTCAACTTTGAACAAAAATGCAGCAGTATAATCTCGCGATTTTTTGTTTTTCAGTGTTTTGGTGAGCTTCTTGGTCTAACTCCCATGCAAAATAACTCTCAGCATTTTAAGTTATTCAGTATAACAGAAGATGTACTATTGTAGACGAATTTCCAATGTCATAATATGGTATTACGTACAAATGACCGCAAATAACAAACCATAGAATCATTCGCAACTGAAGCGAATGTATCAGGTGGACAGAGAACACATTTTGCCTCGGAGATGATTCGGAGGAAATTGTGTTTGTAATTCGTCTCTAAATGCACATTTGCATTTTGGCACGATTTCGATTTTTCCAACGGAGAGTGGAAGAGTTGAAAATAATAATTCTAGTAACCACCTCTTGCCTCCTATCTAGCCATCTCACATCGTATCTAGGCCTTTTGTCTCTTATCTAGCCCTATGATCTAGTATCTAGCCGTCTTGCCTCATATTTTGCCGTCGTACCTCGTATCTCTCTTGCCTCTTATCGACCCCTCTTGCCTCTTATCTAGCCCTCTTGCCTCGTATCTATTCCTCTTGCCTCATACCTAGCCGTATCTAGCCCTATACTTATCTCGTATCTATCCCTCTTGCCTCGTATCTGTCCCTCGTGCCTCGTATCTATCCCTCTTGCCTCGTATCTATCCCTCTTGCTTCGTTTATAGCCCTCTTGCCTCGTATCTAGCCCTCTTTCTTCATATCTAGGCCCATTGCCTCATATCTAGTCCCATTGCCTCATATCTAGTCCCTTCGCCTCATATCTACCACCTCCTATTGAGCCCTCTTACCTTGTATCGAACCCTCTTGTCTCATATTTAGCCCTCTTGCCCTGTATCTCGCCCCATAGCCTCATATCGTCCTCTTGCCTCGTATCTAGTTTTCCCTCGTATCTAGCCTCCTTGTCTCGTATCTAGCCCTCTTGCCTCGAATCTATCTCTCTTGCCTCGTATCTCGCCCTCTCGCCTCATATCTAGTTCTTTCGCATCGTGTCAAGCGCTGATTATAGCAGCGCCGCGCGTTAAATGCCGCCGACTGAAGCAGCACTTGCGTTCCGTAAGCGGCAACGTCGCGGAGCGGAGCGGCAACGCCGGGATCGCGGGCGCGAAGGGGGCGTGGCCGGGACGAGGGGCCGGCGGCGGCGCGGCGCAAGGTCGGCCCTTGCTGAGTCACGCGTGTTATCAGCCAGGCCTAGTAAACAGCGGCCTCCAGCCACGCGCAGGTGGATCACGAAGGCTGGGCTATGCGCTCTCGGGCCCAGACCACGTGCGTCTGGCATTTTGGACCTATCAGAATGTTACACATTCTCTGGAAAGTGCTGGAGAAATTCATCCTAAAACGGATTCTACCAATCTGAAAAGAAAACGATTTGATTCCGGACCATCAATTCCGACAACCTATTCTGGAAAGTGCTGGAGAAATTCATCCTAAAACGGATTCTACCAATCTGAAAAGAAAACGACTTGATTCCAGACCGTCAATTCCGACTACAACATTCAACAATTGAACAAGCTCACTGCGTACAAATATAAACGTGATCAACGAAGACTTTGAAAGTGGAAGATATTGCGCATCGGTATTTCTAGACGTGACACAAGCCTTTGACAAAATATGTCACAAAGGACCGTTGTAAAAAATCAAGAAAAATTATTTTCATCCCAAGTCATCACTCTTGCCAAATCCTATTTAACACATACATTCTTCCACGTAAAATATGAAACAGCTCTCTCATCATTTCCACCAATAGAATCCAGAGTCCCCAAAGGAAGTGTGTTGGGACTTACATATTATATTGTATCTCATATTATATCATAATTCATACATCAATATTCATTCATATATCTCATAATAGTGTCATCTCTGTGTATATTGTATCTCATATTCACTAATGATATACCTACATCAAACTATGTTGGAACCTTCGATGGATCGATAGTACCAGCATCCAGCAAAGATCGCAAAGCAGCTTCAGAAGCACTAGAATTTTGGGCCAAAATTGTGATAATTCAAAACTAAGCTGATTGTTTCTAGCAGAGCACGACGTGGGCTTGCGAGTCACTGTAATTCTAGGTCGAACTCACCCGCTGTCCCGAGGGGAATTCTAGTGGTCGGCAACTTTCATCGGTAATGTTTTGTGGTTTCCTGTTCAATACCAGACGAATGACGAAGCGGTACCCTAACAAAGGAGGCACGGACCGCGCTCTATCGTCCCTTTCTCAGCTACGTTCTATATTCCTTCTAGTCCCTTTGCACTCACATTTGCCCGTGAACAGTCTACTCCATTTGCCGATTATCGGTATTTGTCCCTGCGACATTTCCATCAATCGAAATGAAAAGGGAAAAGAAAAGACACTTTTGCACTCCTTCAAGCACCTTCCAGCCTCTGCGATGCACAGTTCTAGTTGTGGGGTTCAAAAGTGGTCTACGCTAAAACGTTTCACGCTATTCAAAAAGTTACATAAAATTTCATTATCGAGAGTTTCGTCACATGAAAGTAAAATCATTGATATAAATAAAAAATTGACATGAAGACTATGTTCATAGAGTGATATTTACTGAAAACACATCGTACTCGTTGAAATACATGTGGTTGATTTATCGTCATTTTTCTGTAAACATTCACTAAGTAAAATGATTTTAAAAGTTTTCGTAAAACACGGAAACAAATTTCCGTGTTGCTATGATCACGTGCACTCAAAATAGTTTTCTAAACTTTGTTGCATTCCAAAGAGGACGGTCTCGTAGTTTTCATCCCTACTTTGCAGCGAAATTTGGTCTTGAATGAGAATCGGAGGCAGATCGCTTGGAATGTGATTTGAGTGCCTGTTGTAGTGAATTTACGGTGCACACAAAACACAAGCAAAAGATGTCCCTTGAAGAGATTAACGGTCCCATTTTTCGAATTTATTAGTAAAAATATCACCCATGTTTGGCATTGAAATTGCAATTGGAAAACAAAACATATGTACAATAGTAAACCCAACTACAAAGCCGCCATTGTAGAGCTTAACTATTATGTATTAAGAGGGCAATTGCCCTTTACGGGGCATATACTAAATATATTTATAAAATTTTATTTTAATATATTTATAGACACATATAAAATAAAATAAATGAATAAAATGTTGATCTGTAGAATTATCTTTGTTGAGATGATGTTATATTTGTGCAATGTCCATGGCAACCGCTGAGAGAAAAATGACTTGGTGGGCCAAATATGCCTCGTGTTGTATTTGTGATGTCGTGTTATATTTATACAATGTCCATGGCAATCGATGAGAGGAAAATAAAATTGTAGTCCACATGTGCCTCGTCAGCTGGCCCAACTTCGAAAACATCCAGTAACAGCAATGGAACATCTGTGCAACTGATAGACCCTGACCTTCGTAAAGACATTGAGGTCAGCCATCTTGTTTGCGGCACGACCTCTGTCACCGACTAATCTCAATCTCTGGCGAGGGTGTGGCAGACCTTTGCTCTAAAAATACCAATGAACCCAAGCGTCTCTTCTGGAGCTCACATGCTGCAGAGCTTATCGTAACGCCACAATAAGAAAGAGCTTTGCGATTTGCTTCTGTAAAGATAGATCGTCTTACGAACACTTGGTATTGATTAGTAGGGAGAGGATTTTATGTCTTAAAAATCTTGAAATATGCTTATAAAAACATACATTTATGACCTAAAAATTATGAAATATGCATGTTGATATGCAATAAAAATTAACAATATTTCCTTTCCTGCATAAACCTTTCTTGATTTAAATTCAGAAGGAGCGTGCTTGGAATGAAAATGTATATTTGAGTGCAAACAGACTATAATTAACTTATTTCACTGGAGAAAAATTGAAGTAAAAATTCACTTTAGTATATGTCTTGTTGCAATGTTCTGTCCGATTTAAAAAAATAGTACATCGATAAATATCCTACACATGCACAAATATTTTATCATCTACAGAAAAGGAACACAACTCAATCTGTGACAAGCTCTTTCTAATCAATGAACGCTTACAAATAAATATATTCCAAGAAAAAATGAAACGTATTAGATATAAGTTTTTATTTTAGCGAAATATGCGAAATATGTGCCAATAATTACGCGAATATACCCCATCAGGGAAAACCGATCAAATATGTAGAAATATGCACTAACAAATTAATCAAAAAAGCATCCAATTCTAATCAAATGTTAAGAAATTTCACTTAGCTATGTCTTGAAGTAATGGACAAAAGTATGTTAAATCATACAATTGCGCTCCTTATTGATCTATCACCGAGTACTGAGAAGATGGAAGTGGGTGTTCTTAGTAGTTATTAAAAATAATTTCTTGTTAATTTGCTATTTTGGTCCTAAATACTTTCATTTTTTGAAATAAAATTTCATGATTTGACATAAAAATAATACTTTCATTTTAAAATAATAATAGTATATATTTGATTCTTTTATATTAACTTGTGAAAACATTTATTTTATTCATATTAATGAAGAATATTACATATTTGTGAAAGTTTTACAAAGCTTAATACATAATAACCAAATATATTGCAAACATGTATATCTGGTTTGAAGTTATAAAACTACAAAGCTACTTCTTGTTTCGAACATTTAATTATTGTTATAAATTGCTATTGGGTAACTTATGTTTATTTTTTCACCTAACGTTAGTTCTTTGAATGAACAGTCTTCCTGAAAGAATTTCTTATTTTCCTGTAAGACTATCTTTTGGGGCAGAATTTCAATGACGAAACTTAGGGTTATCGTCTCACCCGGAAACAAGCGAGTGTTCGACTTGCAACCAGAATCTTCAGTCCAGCGTAGTAATGCGACATCGATAACTACTATCGTTAGCAAACATCGGTATTCGAAATAAAAACATCGATGTTCAAAATACATCGACTTAAAACCACCGATGTTTTTGGACTGGATTAGTAACCACTCGTTCGTATGCATTAAAATTTAATTTGAGTGCTGGTGTTTATCAATTCTCCGAATAATGGTATGGGAAGAAGGGGCAGACCGTACGACCACAGCGTATTTACTGACTATACGAGTATTATCTCAATGTGCGAAATGTATATGAAGAAAGAGGAAATAAAAAGGAATGGAGGTCATCTCGGGCGAGAGAGTTGATCGATGAAGGTAGTGCAAACAGCGTTCCTTTGGTTCCTATAGATGAATAACAGTGATACTATCAGTTATTATTTCTTATTTTAACTTTTACAGTGTGGTAATCATGCGAATTTTTCATTCAGAAACAAAATATCGGAAAAGAAAAAAATATCGATCACAAAACATAGATAACAAAAATCAATGTTAAAAAACATCAGTGTTTATACATCAATGTTTAAAAAATATCGATGTTTCTACAAAATCATCGACATCAATGTCGCATCCCTAGTCCTGCGCTAACCGCTTGATTTTTTATTGTGAGAAGTGCGAGAACAGAATTTTTGTGTTCTTAAGACAGAATGTGAAATACATAGCCTTGTGACATTCTGAGTATTCCCAAAAGTAGTCGTGCTACAAGAACTCACATTTTCTTGAATTAATTGTAACGGATCCGCCGTATTATACTATTGTGGGATTCTGCAAAAAGTGTTTTCAGGAAGCAAATTTTATTTTCGAGCTGAGAGTCTAACTCATGTTCATTGAGCTAACTCGCCGTGCTTTTTTCTGTTGCACCATACAGCCGCTCTGCCATATTTCTGCCGACGCTTAAAAATAGAGGAAGTAATTGTTCATATTTATTAAAACAAAATTTATCCAGTTTTTCGATATGGGGGCACGGCAATGTGAGTTTTTCTGTTGGAAATTCGTCTTTTCCGACGAACGATTATAATACTCTCTCTTCCAACGAGGTAAGATTGAGGAAGAAAAACATTGCCCCTATTAAGTAACCAACCTTCTAAAATACCGCTTTCTTCATGGAACCATTAGTCGCATGTTTACGCATGTTTCATTTTATGCACGAAATTTAAGTATTATCGGCGTGAGAGGTATTTAAAAAACAATTACATATGAATATTTCTTCAAAAATTAGACGTTTTAATTAAAATGAGGTTTACATAATGTGTTTTGAAGTATTTAGCTCTACCCTTAGAAACAGTTTGAAATCTTTTTGAGTAAATAGTAAGGAATATTTCAATTATCAAACTTTGATTTTAATTCTTGTCAATTTTGAATTTAATAAGGTATATTTTAAATTATTTAGTCATTTTGTAAGTTTTAACTTATACTTTATTATTTATTTAAATAATTTATAGTATTAATTATCACTTGTTAATTATAAATAATATTAATTATGTTTTACTTATTACTCTTTCGCTTCCACTTGATCAAAATCCTCGCAAAGTGGATGCTAGCAAATGTCAATTACAGACAGAAGAAAACTGCTGTTAAAGGAGTACATTTAAGGTTGTATTTCACAATAGTTACTATGTATATTGGCTTTTGCTTACATGCGATGTTTTCTTTGTACATAGCAACGTTATAACTGTTATGTACACTGTACATTCACCTCTTAAATCGAATTTAAAACATTGGGCAGAAACACAATGATGTAATTTGAGCACATGCCAATTTACGTGTATTAACAGAACGCTTTCAACCGCATCAACTCATGGTTGGTAGCATTCATGTACCATTTGTAAGTAAAGATCTCCGTATACTAAAGATTATTTTGTAGTAAAAGTATTCATCATTTTATTTGAATCTGAAAAGACCAGGAGGGATTCATGATATCCAAATGAAAACACTTTTTTACATTTAAGAAAATGTTTCAGTCCACTTTGGTTCTTCATGAGGACGACAGCTGTTGTACATTTTCTTTGAAAGTACGAATCCATCCACATACACCTTACACCCTTCAATAGAAGGTTTTTCGCTTCAGTTGAAAGTACTTTTTGAGGTAAAATAAAAGCCTGTTATCACCTTCTCGCCGTTTCTATCACGTGCTCGCTGATTGGCAAGTGACCTTCCACTGAGGACGGAGACGGCGTCTGTAGTACGTTCTACTTCTCCGAAGCAGCACGTGCGATTCGGCAGGTAAGTAACACGCGGTGCCATTGTTAGCAGCGGCGTGTTAACTCCAGTGATCCAGCGGTTTTCTTCTTCTTCAGATTAATGTATTTTCTTAATCTCTATCCTTTAATACTATTAAAGGATACCAACAATAGATAGCTGGATTGACTGAATGACAAACATATAACTGTCACCATTCCCGTCACCTTGGTGGACGCAATTACGGTCGGAGAATATGTTCCTCAGTCGTAAAGAATCAAAGTACTGAGTAACAATGCAGTTTAATAATTAAATTTGTTCGAAGAATTTATTGCCCCGACCGGGATGCAAACCCGGGCCTTCTAGTTTACGCACAGTTGCTTTTTTGAACAAATTTAATTATGAATAACAAACATTATTTAGAAGTTTGCTTAAATATAATTTTCTAAGACAAGAGAGCAAACGACGTTTCTTATTTTTGATTCTCTTTGATTAGTTAATTGATGATTTGTTTCCGGGCCCTGTGGTCGTTAGTCTTAATTGGGTAGTGAATGTTTTATGCGTGGAAGTGGCGTAATTCTGCCCCCGCTGAATGGTGGGATCGGGCACCAAACTGTCCATCATCTTTCAGAGTCCTTCCTCTAGGTACATCCCTCCATTGGGGCGCCTCGCGGCCGGAACATGAATTAAGCTCTCGACTGGTCTTCCGCATTGTCTGGTAGTTTATGTGTAAGTGTGTCTATGTATGTCTGTGTATGTACATATGTGTAAATGTTTGGAATGGGAGAGAATAGGACAAGGAAGGGGAAAGAATGATCGCGCGCGGTACTTGACTAGTTTCATAGGATACGGCTCTCGCATTAGCCTAATATTGGTCACAGAAACCTCGAAAAACTACCGATCCTCGAAAAACTACTGGCCACTAGTATTTTCTCCAGAAACAGCTTTAAAGAAAGTACTCTCGTGGCTCGATGGCAAAGTCGCTTGCCTTCATCACTGAGGTTCCGTTTCGATTCCCGTAAAATCCCCGTAGAACCTCAAGTGAAATTTGTTTCGACAAAACGAGTTGGCATACATTACAGGGGCTAGTTCAACCCTACCCCAATCTTAATTCCATCCTAATTCTGGCCGCTGAGTAGTGACGCAGGGGGCGCGTAGCAGGGGGCGCGTTCGCGATGCTACTTGGCGGTCCTCTTGACAACTGACTGCGACGAGACGTGACGGATATGAAGTACTGAAATATTAATGTTGGTTTACTCCCGCGCTGATATTAATGGAGGATTACTTCGACCCCCCAACGCTCCTCGGGGCTTGGAGACGGGTTGTGTCTACTAAAGACGCAACAAATTAAAAGAAAATTCTAGTATATAAAATGCACCACCATCGGGACTCCCGTTCAGAGCCGCTGTAGACACAACAGTAAAGCTGGATGTGGGCTAACTGACTGGTTTGTAGAATTCATTACCTGCTTACATTCTCAGTGCTTCTGGCAGACAACGTGTTTATTTTATTCCATTCAGATATTTTATTGCTGTAGGTTATGTTTGTATGTTCATCCTATTAGTTTATTTTTAAGAAATTTGCATCTGACTCTAGCTGTTTTATCAGTAAGAGGAGTGCTGCAGCAAAGAGAGAAGTACGAAGGGATTGCTCTCCTATTAGAATGTGATAATAAAGCGAAAACCCGTCAACAATGGGTCTCCGCGGGATCACTCAATGAGAGAGAGGGCTCAGGGTATTGATTGATGTCACTGTAGTCCCTTTGACCGGGAGATCCTAGTCTCGAATTCCGACGGTTGCAGGATTTTCGACACTAGCTTGTTAGCCGGGTCGAAATCAGCCACTGTCTGGAGGAGAATTGGAGTGGCCGGCTGCTCTGATCGGTAGTTTTCCGTGGTTTCTCCGGCCAATACCAGGCAAAAGCTGGAGCAGTAGTCTAACAAACGGGCCATGAACCGCGCGCGATCTCACCTTCCCATTCCTTGTCCTATCCTCACCTCTCACACATACTAATGCACTCCACTACACCTGCCGGAAGACCCGTTGGGAGCTAAGCGCTTGTCCCAGGCAGTGCCCCGCTGGTGGGAAATACCCCACTACCTGACGTAAGGTCGGCGCTGGATCTCTTCATACAGCGGGGGAAAGACCACCTCCAAAGAAAATAACATGCATTGAACTTGCGGAACTAATGACACTAATAGTTGTAGTGCTCGGAATCACTAAATTGGTCTAATTGGAATACACCTACTACAATTCTCTCTTTTTTTATTGTAGCCTTTCTTCCCGTTTCTACTAGGTCGGCGCTAATAGGAACGGCTCAGTTTTGGTTTTTTATCCGCTCACTCCATTTTTATCCAGATTTGGCGATGTTTTTACGGCCGCATGTCCTTCTTGACGCCAAACACAGGGGACCCACAAGCACATTGAACATAGACAACACAATCCTGTCCGAGGCGGGATTCGAACCCATAATCCTTCGGTCCGAGGTCGCCACAGCACTGCTGCCTAAACGATTTCGGCTACTATAATTCTATTAATTTTTCTATTTTTTCCCTTCGATGCCTCTGAAACCTCTTGAATTAATTGTCACTCTTACTATCAGTGCAATTACTCGCTTTAAAGGATGGAGCGTTGGCGTGGTCGTGTCGCTGTGGTGACGGGGGCTAGCGCGGGTATCGGCGCCGCCATCGCCTACCAGCTGCAGGACGCCGGGGTCGACGTAGTGGCTCTAGCACGAAGGAAGGAGAAGATACAGGTAACCCTCAAGCCACGTTGCCTATTCACAAAAATAGTTTTTAAGGGTATTCGTATCCTAAATATACCGAACTGCAGTTGTTTCCAACGGGGTCGCTATTGACACCCTGGGGGTAAATTAAATTTTAAAGGGGATCAATGATAATCTAGGGGTCGAAAGCCCTATATGCACCGGCAACTGATAATTACAATCATGCTCCTGTTGATTACAAAAATACAATATTTATTTAATATATTATATTAAAGATATTTAATATTAATATTTATTAATATTTCTCTTATATAAACCTTCAAATAATAATAATAATAATAATAATAATAATAATATCATATCTTTGAAAATATAAAGTTAAAAGGTACAAAAATAATATAAATCTTATGAACATTTTATCAAATTTTTAAATCATATTTTTGCCGAACTGTTAACAAGTCATTTACGTGGAAATATTCGAGATATGATTATATTATACGCCGAAAAACATGAATGTGAAATGAAATACATGTGGGAGGGCGAGGGCCTTTTAAAACGGGTCGAAAGAAAGAAGCTGGGATTCGCTGATCCAGAGCGTCGTAGCAGAGGAAGAAGGATATCGAGTTGAACGAGTTGGGCGTTGTGTACTGATTGACTACTTAAAAAACAACATACTCTTTTTGGATTCCGGGGTTGCCAACAAATACTCTCATTAATCCCGTAGGTGTATTGCATGTTATAACTCAGGGGTGAAGGTGTTCCTTCTCCTTTAGATGGTGAGTTCCGGAGCGGCGTATAGTGGATTTCCCATTCCAGGTATCTCCGCCATGGGGACTCCGCCCCTTCCGGAATACACTCTAAGCTCCCCGACGTGTAGAGGAGTCTAGTGCAATGTTAAGTGGGGATATGTTGTCTGTGGGAAGAGAGAGAGTGAGAGTGAGAGTGAAGTGGAGTGGAAGTGAGTGTGTGTGTGTGTGGTGGTGTGTGTGAGAGAGAGAGAGAGAGAGAGAGAGAGTAAAGATTTGAAATGTGGGTGTATGTATGTGGTGTGTAAGGCCGAAGAATGGGCAAGGATGGGAAGGAAAGATTGTGCGCAGACTGGCCTGGCCGGATTTTCAAGATACTGTCCCAGTTTTCACCTGAAATGGTCATAGAGAAAACACGAAAACCTAACTATTCAGAAGATGCCGGGTCGCTTGAATTTCTCGCGCACGACTAAGACTTAATTCAACTAGTTTACAATAGTTACTAGCAGGGGTGAAAACATCGCGCCCATGTCCAGGATTGCTCTATCACTTACCTAGTCAGAGACATGGACTGCACAAGGAGTTATGTCATCCAGTATGCAACCTGAGCTATGTAACGTGAGAGAGTGAGAAGTGAGAGAAGAGAGTAAGATAAGAAACTGTTCAGAGATGCCGGTCGCTGAATTCTCGCGAGTACTAAGACTTAATTCAACCTAGTTTACATAGTTTACTAGCAGGGGTGAAAACATTCGCCCATGTCAGGATTGCCTATCACTTACAGTCAGAGACAATGACTGGCACCAAAGGAGTTTATGGTCATCCATTGTGCAATGAACCTAGGTCAATGTGCACGAATAGTTTGCGTATTAGTATGTCAACAAAATAACTGAGGCAAATACTAAACAAGGTTTTTGCAGATTGTGATCTGTACTCGATAGTAAAATATTTAACATGATACTATGTAGTGGATTAGTAAATAATTCCCAGTTTGATTTACAAATTGTACCATCTAGTGAGTAATCCCTCAAAGTATTATTTTTTTTTTACTTTAGCATGAACGTTTTTCCGCAGATAAATTTTGCATAACGCATACTTCTTGTCCCATGTTTGAGAGTGACATTCATCAACTTGAATATTACAAAAAACCTTGTTAAAGTCGAAACTCATGAAACCCGGACGACTGGATTACCCAGACTATTTTTGGAAAAATACAAACGTTTTGCGTAGTAAATTGAAAATTTTTTTACAGTACGATAAATCGTTATACTCAGTGGAGTAATATAGCTCTAATTCACTTGCCAGCACTCACTGGGCCACTTCCACCTGCTATCCTCTTCCTTCCCTGCCTGTCACGAGTCACCCGAAGAGGGGGAAGACCCTTGCAACGCACTGGGCAATTATCCAGGACCTCTGACTAATTTCTACCGATGAATATTGTTGTTACACAGTGTACAAACTCTATTACAATGTGTTTTTGGGTTAGCGTGTGCGAATAATAATTTTTTAAACTCAATTACATACATATATTTGGTAAATCCATGCTTTTTTCTTTAAACGTTATCTCTCCTTCCTGTGGATAATCCGGATTTTTCTTTAATTCGATCGGCCCAGTCCCATGTTGATAGCCGAATTAAAAAGAAGTTCTACTTTAATTTATTTTAGACGAGGAACATTTTTTATGTTTATTTAAGGTCGCATGCAACTTCTAGGTCATTAACGACTACTATTGCTTTGAACGGTATGGTAACTGTGAGGATGACACGATATAATGATGATGGGTGGTGAAATAAACAAGCAGCAATACAATCATGCCCGAGGCGGGAGCCTCGAACCTGCAATCCTTCGGTCTGAGATCGTTACGGCACTACTGCTTTAGAATCTCGACCATCCAACATTTGTGTTCAAGTTGTCCACCCCTTAAGCAGTCAATTTTGTCAGTGAAGCAGCGCCCTAACGTTTGGAAATCGCGCGCAGTTCTGGTAGGTTCGCCGGTTCGCTCACCCGCGCAGTAGCTGACAGGTAAAAGCGATGCGCGGGAATTTTAAATTTCTGTTTAAACTGTGGAAAACATGATTTTCCATCTGGGGCTATTTCCAGCGATCAGGGGATGCCAATTTCAGCTACGCAGCGCCGGGTATCCACTCTGTCTCTCCTTGGACCATTATTAACTATTTACCGCTAGACACACCATGCCCGAAACCTCCTCGGTTCTAGTCAGCAACTCACAAGGCACTGCCGCGACTACATGAAAAACAAAAGACAACCATGGCCCACAGCTTGGTTTCCACCGCGATCCGTCCATTCGGTGCACTTGACTCTGCGCGCTCCCTTGCCAACCATGATTCCAAAAAACGTTTTCAAAAATTCCAAAAGATTTCTGTTAAAAATAAAGTTGCTTCAAATTTCGGAATTTTCAATACGAATAAAAAGGCTCTTTTATTTTAAAAAAAAACGTGTCCAAAAGTTTTCAAGGAAAATTTCCTTCTAGACGAAGAATTTAACTCCTTCTATAATTTACTCTTCTCTAAAAAATTCAGTCAACCATTAGGAAACGAAATAAGAAAAATTAAAAACTCAAAAAAAAAAAAAAAAAAAAAAAAAAAAAAAAAAAAAAACTCGCGGCTATTGTTGGCAGCTACGTAGAAGTTTGTGCCAAGTCTGAACTAGCCCAGACCGAAAGAAATTGAAAAACTATTTCTTTACGAAAATTATGTATTTAAACTAATTAAACGGTGCCATTGTAGCACCCCTAGTTTGGAATACAGGCGGCACATTTCAAAATGTTTTTATAGAGAGAGAGCTCGAAACAAATCGGCGAGTGAATCGCGATGTGCAGGGGGCGGGTGGAGGCGGCGCCGGCAGGAAGGCGGGCGGTACGCGGCGC
>BOPP01000306.1:761646-774413 GCA_017312745.1 Gryllus bimaculatus | reverse complement strand
CACCGGGTTCATAACAGCCTTCGTATGCCTCCCTTCAGACCTATTTGTAGCGATGGTACATTTTAGCAGTTGTTGAGAGTTCGAAATGTTACAAAATGCAAAAAAAGAAAAGAAAAAAAGTATGACGAAGCAAATGAATGAGTGAAAACCTGTACGGTATGTGGCATTTTGGTCGGAGCACCGGGTTCATAACAGCCTTCGTATACCTCCCTTCAGACCTATTTGTAGCGATGATACATTTTAGCAATTGTCGAAAATGCGAAACGTTACCAATGCCAAAAAAATAGTATTACAAAAAAAAAAGGAATGAGTGAAAACCAGTACGGTATAAGTGACATTTTGGTCGGAGCTGTTTTTGTCTGGAAGGTTTCAATCTGCATCGGTTCATTACAGCCTTCATATGCCTCCCTTCAGGCCTATTTGTACCGATGGTAAATTTTAGCAGTTGTCGAAAATGCCAAATGTTACCAAATGCAAAAAAAAAAAATAGTATGACGAAGAAAAATAATGTGTGAAAACCAGTACGGTATAAGTGGCATTTTGGTCGGAGCAGTTTTGTGCTGGAAGGTTTCAGTCTGCACCGGTTCATAACAGCTTTCCTATGCCTCCCTTCAGATATATGTAATAAAATGAATGTAGCGATGGTACATTTGAGCAATTGTTGAAACTGCGAATAGTTACCAAATGCACCAAAAATAGTATAGCGAAACAAAAATGAATGAGTGAAAACCAGTATGCTTTAAGTAACATTTTGGTCGGAGTACTTTTTGTCTGGTAGGTTTCAATCTGCACCGGTTCTTAACAGCCTTCGTATGCCTCCTTTCAGGCCTATTTGTACCGATGGTAAATTTTAGCAATTGTTGAAAATGCAAATTCTTACCAAATGCAGAAAAAAATAGTATGACGAAAATAATGAAATGAATGAGTGAAAACCAGTACGGTATAAGTGACATTTTGGTCGGAGCTGTTTTTGTCTGGAAGGGTTCAATCTGCATCGATTCATTACAGCCTTCATATGCCTCCCTTCAGGCTTATTTGTACCGATGGTAAATTTTAGCAGTTGTCGAAAATGCCAAATGTTACCAAATGAAAAAAAAAAAAATAGTATGACGAAGAAAAATAATGTGTGGAAACCAGTACGGTATAAGTGACATTTTATTAATTCTGAGAAATCTGTATATTTAAGTCAATCTCACTGTAAAGTCTTGGTACTTTGCTTCGTCATTAAAACCACAGATTTTCAATTGTTCATTAAAAACATGAAATTACGTTGGCAGTGATATGTAGCCTAAAATAAACATGTTTTCTCAGAATTTATAAAATGTCACTCACACCGTTTTGATTTTTACTCATTCAGTAACTCATATTATTTTATCGGAAGTACGGAAATATTAGTGGTTCTCAAATAAGCAGCAATGGGACAGAAAAAGTTAATAAACATATTGCACGGATGTAATTTAAAGAACAAATTTCTTGTTGTAGTGTATACAATAAAATATAAAAATATTGTGGCACATGGTGTGTAATAATGACGAATTATTTATTGATGAACCTATAATCTATAGCAGCAGTGAAACTGTTATTGTACAAAATGGATGCCGCGAAAGCTTGTAGTACTTCGGGTTTGACTCAATAGACTGCAATACTATGAGTTTCAACCGACAACAGCCAATCACAATATAAACGAAATAACTTATTTCGCGTAACAGTTACGAAACGTAAATTGTTAAGAAATAACAGTTTAGTATTTAAGGACATAATTCTAATCCAGACACACAGACAGATCACATTCCGATTTTTTAGCACAAAATTTCTAGTATTTCCTCTCCACTAGTAGCAATTTTAACCATCTTTGAAAGAGCGCTAGTGTACCTTAATGATGTGTATACAGTTCAAAAGATTTACAGCTCAAAAGAATCGAGTTAATTTACGATCGAAAATTTGAAATCACATAGATCAGGTGATTGCAATACTTTTCCTCCCTATTCTGTAAAACGGAGGGAAATAAATAAGATACTGGTAGTTTCCATGCAAATATTTCTCCTGGAATTCAATACACTTCTGATTTCACAGAGCAATTAATCACAAATTCGTTTTATATTCTTGAAATCCATTATTTCCGTAAAACATGTAAATCGAATGACAACTTACTCGTAGTTCTTCGTAGAGACAAAAGAGTTCGCTGTTTTCGCACCGCTTCTAGTGGCGCTACAGTTCTCTGAGGCGTCAACAGAGTCCGCTGTCAGCAGATAGCAGCGGTTTTCCGATACATGTTTTGTGCAATTCGTTGTTTCGGCTACACATTTTTATTTGTAAATAAGTGTTTTGAGGCGATAAATAATAGAAAAAATAATTAAATTGTAGCAATTATGTATTCTGAACTTTCAAACAACACCTATTCAAATTAATCCAGCCGTCTAAATAAACCTAGATTTCAAATATGCATTTGACCTTATTTGTAATTCGATTAATGAGGCGTCGGTGGCGCTTGAAACTTAAAAAAATCATATGTTAATAATTTCTGCTACACATGTTCTTTTATCCTCTTAACAATGTTTACTCTCTTAATTATCTGGAACAGGGCTATTAAACCTTAATTCTGAAGTGTGTCTGAAGCTCAGCAGAACATTGAACACGTATTTTCGACCCAAAATACGAGATAGTATTGTTTAGATGATTTCAATTCTTTCCTTCCCTATCGTAATTCAGAAAATTAAAGTAAAATATCAAAGTTTATACTATAGGTCTCTTACAGAAGAGTTTTGAATTCATTAACATTGACTGTGATTGAAAAATTGCTACTTTTGCACACACACATAAAAGATACCTACGTAAAATTATTTAGTTAGTTTTTAAAATTATTTATAAAGTTTTAGAACAATTCCGAATGCATGAATGCTAAACAAATTCAGTGCTGTGTATAAAAATTTGTTGGACAGTGGCCAAAATATATTGTAATTATAAAACGCATAATCTTTTTTGCCTCATTTTCAATTGTTCCAATACGTATGTATATATTTTGTTTTTAACCTTGTCAGATATCACCACCTATTACATAAACTTAATAAGGTGTACTAGACCGAAACCACAGATTTTCAGGTATGAAAATATAGTAAATGCTTTTAGAAATAAACTAAAAGTATGGGAAACTAAAGATTTCCATAAACGTGTTTTCAAAATATCAGGTTTGTGGTAAAGTATGCAAATGGCGGTGAATATGATTTTTAATTTTTTGTTCAGCGTGTTAAAACTCTAGCAATCGAATTGTTTCAGTAGTTAAAACTTGAGCCAGTGGCAGTATTCATCAGAAGTATACTTGCTTCTATTAACGTTCGTCACCTTGGAGGTTGGATGAGCGAAATCATCTAATCTTTGTATAACTTCAAATACAAATTCAGCTCTTTGAGATGACACCTTTAAAATCCTCTCGTATATCAGTTTCTGGGTACTTGTAGTGGGAAATAAACTTCCTATAGTCCGTAGTGTTGGTCTGAAAGTGTTTTCATGTTTTGGTTCTACAAAGATTCCCGAAGTCGCATTTCATCAATGAGTGTAATAAAAAATAAATACTAACCTGAATAAATACTAATACGTATTTGAAAGTCTCACACTTTGTATATGATGCATTAAGTGCAGCTTGTCCTAGCTAGTCGCCAGATTCTCCTCTACGTGCTAAGAACACTCTGTGTCAGAGTTCTTCACATTAATTATGCAAGACTGCGTGTAAGTACACGTAATTTTTATATTTGTCGGTTTAAAATTTTCCGTAATATTATTATTAATATTCGTAGACTAGTTGCAAAATGATGGTGACGTATTGGTTTATTAGCACCCGGGCCCCCTAATCAAATTTAACGCTGAGTAGAGAATGTTCAATTCATAAGAGGCAATGACCAAATGCAAAAAAAGTTCTAGGAAGATATGTCTCATGTACTCGTACCTATGGAAGAAGTGAATCATCAAGTGATGTATCATCAAGATATACAAATGCTACAGTATAGAGCGAAAACAAAAGTAACGCCGGCTCTCATCAAATTATATGAAGCTACGCGACAGATATTCCCGAAACTTGGAAGGGGAACTGGACTGCACTTACGGCCAGAACTTATGTCCAGGATCATTCAAATGATAACACAGGGAAGTTCTGAATCCACCAAGTGTACACTGTGGAAACAACAGGAAGGAAATTGAATCCCTACCAATTGTACGACTGCGTATAGTAGATCATAAACTGCTTTGGCAGTGTGGCACCCGTGTTATATACTTGTAGGTGCCCGGGTAAAACGTTTGGCTTGCAGGAAACTGCAGAGGAGACGAATTATCCACTAAAACATTACTTCAGAATTTCAGTGCCCACAAGGGCTATAGATTGATTGATATCATGGCTAATCTAATTGTTGTTGAAGGAAAGAAAATGTGAATAGTTGTCGCGGTAATTTCAGAAGAGTCAAAAGAATATCGTAGGAAGTAAAAAAAACAACATACTATGACGTTTTCCAGGACAGAGTTGGAATGCATTACGAAACGGAGGATAACAGTCTTCATTATATTTAAAACGTTAGAAGCGACAAAGAGAGATCATAGAAACACTTAAACACCCTCGATTTTGATGCTTGGTTAGTTTAGATGCATTAAATGGCAATTTCTGTTCAGGTCCCTCTGTAATTTCTAGGTTCTTGAGATTTAAATGAGTATCTACTAGTCTAAGAGGAATGGAAGGCTGTGTAATAATAATGACAGTAGTAATAATAATTATCTCATTTTAAGAGTTAATAGGATATAATGTAACCACAGAATGCTATTTTAATAGATAATTAAGATAATATTGTTTAGAATATTAATAAAATAATGATAATTGTTTTTTTCAATCTGTTTCAGATTCACGACATCCTAATGTGGCCTATATCTTGAAATCAGACGTTCTGGAAGCATAAATATATTATGTTGAATTAGCAACACATGTAATATTTGTATTCCTGATTGAAAACTTTTACCACTTTCAAATAAATACTTTTAATCCGTAAACCACACACACCTCTAACAATTCAAGATTTATGATCATCTTATGACATGATTTACCTCTGACTTTCAGATTTAAAATATATTTTACGAAATATCTAACAAATGAAGGAATCAGTCAGTAATATGTATGGACACCTTCAAGAATTACTAGCAACATCTTCCATATATATTGTATGAGGTGGCTAAATATTTAATTTTATCATATTTACGTCAAATAAAAATAGCAAATGATGGAATAGTAAGAAAAGCAGGGGCACCTGCACCACGCAACACACATTAGGCTGCAACACT
This sequence comes from Gryllus bimaculatus, assembly GCA_017312745.1. Lineage (NCBI taxonomy): Eukaryota > Metazoa > Arthropoda > Insecta > Orthoptera > Gryllidae > Gryllus > Gryllus bimaculatus. Next base: position 769,100 of record BOPP01000306.1, on the reverse strand, counting down.
TCACCATCACGGAGAACTCGAACCCGAGGGATCTATCTTTTACAATCAAATGTTCGTAAAACAAATATTAAAACAAAGAATGTTCAAAAGAAGAGTGAATCGAGAACTAATTGAAGACAAAATAGAACGAAAAAAATAAACGAACGACATGAAAAAGGAAGCAGGGAGAGTTGAAGGAAAATATCGCAAAAATACGGCAAAAAGAAACAAAACTAGTTAACCAAGTTACGGAACTACTAAGCTAGTCAACCAGCCTATTGTGAAAATGAATTTTCTAATAATATTTGAATATGTTATTTTTCAAAACAAACTGTGCTCTAATGGAGATTGAAAGATAACGTTCAGCGTTGAAAGAGGCTTGCACCCTAGATTAAAAGATTCCAAAATTCGGAGCTGCCTGATAACGATATCAGTGAGCAGCTCTTTGCAACCAGTGAAGCGAAAAAGAACTTCCCGACGGAATTACGTAAAGCAGGCATGTTTCGGTCGTGGGCAAGGTCACTCACTGAGCGAGGTAACTAGCTTACTTTTGTTTATTGGAATTGCGTTCCTAGAAAGTGGAACAAGTTTAAAAGAAAGATTTGTACAATATTGCTTCGAGATGGCTCGACATCACTGAATACCCTTTTGAAGAATTCAGTTGATAGTTATTGCAGGAAAAGTGATATAAAGTGACTAAAGAAAATCAATTATTCATTAAAATGAAATAATACATCAGTCACTTTTGAAATTCTTATTTGAAAGTATAGGGTGGTATTTTGAATCTAAAGAATCTTGATTTCTTAACGTGTTTACTTCGGTGAAATAATTCCTTCCTACATTAAGTTTAGAAAGTTAAAGATTCTTGACTCTTCAAAGAGCTGCCGCTCATAACTGGTGATCATGAATTTAGCGAGAGTCTCCTTCAATACCGTACGCCATCTCAATTTCAATTAGAACATATAATTTTATGTTTTAAGAAATAACATTAGTTTTTATTAGAAAACTTATTTTCGTAACTTACAAGGGAACTTTCAACAAGGACAGGTCAAACTCACGCCTCATATTTTGCTATATGTGTGTGTGTGTGTGTGTGTGTGTGTGTGTGTGTGTGTGTGCTGTGAAAAGCAGAAGGACAGCAGGGGAAATCACCGTCTCCCGCAATAAAAACATGCGCTACACTTATGGGACTAATGGCCTTTGACAGATGACGCGCCCGAAATCACTAATTACTCCATCAATAGCAGGCAAGGTCACTCTCTGGGCATGGTAACTTAAGTTCGTGGGCGAAGTCTTTGAACAGCGGAAGTTCTAGACCGGCATTACGTCACGCGACAGCCCCCTGCCCCTCTGCGCCTTCTAGTCGATGCCTCGGCGCAACTGTTGAGTCCCTTCGTAGTGATGCGACATCGATAACAAAACATTGATGTTCGAAATTAAAACATCAATGTTAATAACCAAACATCAAACCCCAAACACCAAAAATCAACCAAACATCATTAATGTTTTTAAACATCGTTTTAAAGTTTGTTTAGTAATGTCCAACATTAAATTCGTCCGCAACATCATTTAATTCGATAGAGGCCCAGTTTATTAATTCACATTTAGAATTTATATGAAAACTAAGTAATAAACGCATCTCTTTACGAGAAATACGAGGAAATAACCAGAGCGTTAGGGTTATTTCGGGTGAAAGAGTGATCGATGAAGTTAGTACAAACAGCGTTCATTCAGATCAAACACATAAACTGGCAGTAGTACCATCAGTAATTATTTCATTTTTTAACTTTTTCATTCACAAAACATCGATGTAAAAAAACATTGGCATTAATATGACGATGTTTAATACATCAACGTTTCTTTAAAAACATCGATGTTTTCAAAACATCGACATCAATGTTGCATCAGTTGCCATGCAGTGCTGATGTGGGCGTGTTCACCAACGCTCACCAAATCCTAGACAGAGCTCGTAAAGATAGCCGCAAGGCACACGATAATAGGTTCCCAAGGTTCCCACAACTGTCTGGAGAGGCGCTAGTGTAGCGCGTTATGCAACCGTATAACTACGTGGTTAGTAATCGGTGCGAGAAGTAGAAAATGGAGCTTGGAGGGGGGGGGGGCGTTGCCGTGGTGACGGGCTCGAGCGCAGGCATCGGCGCTGCCATCGCCTACCAGCTGCAGGATGCCGGCGTCAATATCGCCCGCAGGAAGGAGAATATTCCGGTGAATACGAAGGAGCCGAGGTAAATTGTCGGATTTAGAAGAATTAAGTGGATGAATGGAGAAGCTCGTTTGTTTGTGAAACGCATTCTTTATTTTGACAAAGTGGCGAATTGCTTCGTTACTCGGTGTAGATCACGACGTATAAAAATGCCACGCTTGACTTCGGACATCTGATGTCATTACAATGTTTAGGATCTCAAGGGTTCGAGTCCCAATTGCAACAGAATTTTCCACTCTAGCTACATAGCTTGGTTGAGTTTTACCGCCTGGGTCGTACATAGCTCGGTCGAGAATAACTCCTGGCGAATGGCGGAGCGGTGCTCTACAATAAGTCGAAAACGTCTACAATGTTACGAACAAACCATATTCATACTGTCTGCGAAGAGGAAAATAATAAAGAGTGAGCAAAGATGCAACAACCGACTCGTGTAGTCGAAAAGTTCAAAATATCATTGGTGTGCTGTGAGCCACAGAAGGACAGACAAACAGACAGACTGAGACAGACAGAGAGAGAGAGAAGGAGAGAGAAAGAGAGAGAAGGAGAGAGAAAGAGAGAGAGAAGGAGAGAGAAAGAGAGAGAGAAAGAGAGAGAGAGAGAGAGAGAGAGAGAGAGAGAGAGAGAGAGAGAGAGAGAGAACGCGTTTTAAACAGGCTGCTATGACACAATGGAATAGAGTACAACGAAGTTTGTTCTCCTAATAAACGCGGAATACTGCAGACCCCGCGCGATTTTCCTTTCCTCTTCCATCTTCACCCTTTACTTACCTACTTATATGCAATACACTACAAAAATGTCGGGAGTTCAGTAGGGAGCCTAGAGCTTGTCCCGGCTGGGTCGCTGGGATGGGAGATACTTCGTTGGGGAAACGCCCCGCAAGGCGACGGAAAAGTAACGCGGCGGATCTTGCTGTCCCACAACGAAATATCACTGCAAAGAATAAAAACATGCACTACACTTACGGGAACATTGGCCTTGGCAGTTCTCGCCCCCTCAATCTCTAAACAATATCAATCAAATTGCAACAGCAGCTCCACGTGGTATACATAAAGACCAACAACTGCCAGATCGCTCGTTCATGGAAGTACAGCATTGGGTTGATGGTGTAGAAAAGTTGTGTTTTTGAAAGAGTAACCGAGAATTGGAGTCTTCTAACAAGGCAGCTCGAACCGAGCTTTCCCCACGCGAAAGAACACTTCATTGCATTGCTTTAGAAAACGCACTTGCCTAAGCCCGGAAAGGAACAAGTTTGACATGTTCCGCCTCGTGTTGCAGTAAAAGCTTATTTGTGGCGCAGGCGGCAGTGGCGAAGACTTGCGGTCGGGTGTCCTGAGCAAATCGCCCGCCCCCAGGCCCCTGAACTGGTTCACCCACATTATGATTAGGCTTGTTGAAGTGAAGCTTGCGTGTGTGTGCAGGTGGCGGTGGCGAAGGCACAAGAGGGGCGTCCCCGAGAAAATCAGCCGCTCCAGCCCCCTGCACTGCTTCACTCCCCTAAAGCTTAGACTAGTTGAAGTGAAGCTTGCGCGTGTGTGCAGGTGGCGGTGGCGAAGGCACAAGAGGGAGTCCACGGGCAAAGCGCCCCCCTTCAGTCACCCTGCACTGCGTCTGTAGGGTGTAAACCCTCGATTGCCCAAGTAACGTAAGCCATTTTGGGATAACTCACTACGAACCATCTGCAGTATTCCGCGTGTTTGCTGCGGCGTTTACTAGGAGAACAAAACATTGTTGTACTCAGTTCCATTGGGCCAAAGCAACCTCTAAAACGCGTTAATTCTGCAGTCAGTTATTCTGTGGCTCACAGTACACCAATTATATTTTGGACTTTTCTTCTACAGGAGTCGGTTGTTGCATTCTTGCGCACTATTTATTTTTTTCTTCTTGACAGACTGTACGAATATGGTTTGTTCGTAACATTGTGAAAGTTTTCTATTTATCGTTTATTCATCTTGGAGATCACGGTCGTGTATATTTAAATGTAAGTTGTTTTAAAATAAAGGATTGTTAACCTTGTGATATGTTGGCAAAAACAAAAGCATGTCGCAATTATCCCTAGTACTCGGAAATGAAAAATATTGAAGGTGCACTTGCAACAGCAGAATTTGACACACAAATAAAAGTTTGTTTTTCGTGCGGTTTCAATTTGTACATGTTCGCTGCTGGTCAAATTTTGAGTAACTTCGGAGTACTGTTCACCCTCAGTGAATTTTATTAACGGATCACAGAATCTACGAATTCAAAAAAAAAATCTACAAATTCCACTTTGGATATTTTCAAGCCGTATTTAGTTTTCAGCTTTACTTTCAGCATATTAGCAGTCTTAGAAAGATAGGCATACACAATCGCGGACTCGATACTGCAGAAGAAATGTCTCACTTCCTGAGGACATTGCATTGCATCTTTCAACACGATCGAGCACCTGCTTACACTACACGGTCTGTGGCGTAGTGATTACACCACCACAACATCCCTGTAATGGACTGGCCTGTACAGAGTCCTGACTTGAATCCTATAGAAAACCTCTGGGATGTTCTGAAACGCCGACTTCCTGCTAGGCCTCACCGACCTACATTGATACCTCTCCTCAGTGCAGCACTCAGTGATGAATGGGCTGGCATTCCCCAAGAAACCTTCCAGTACCTGATTGAAAGTATGCCTGCGAGAGTGGAAGCTGTCATCAAGGCTAAGGGTGAGCCACACCCTATTAAAGTCCAGCATTACCGATGGAAGGCGCCACGAACTGGTAAGTCATTTTCAGCCACGTGTCCGGAGACTTTTCATCGCATAGTGTATCCCTCACGGCCTGAAACCAACCTACCTAGAGTACGAGTAAGCTCGTGTCTCCAACTGGTCTCTCGACATGCCTCATAGTGTAGTGGATGTATGTGTGTTTGCATGAAGAGAGGAGGGGGCAGAAATGAGAAAGGAAAGATCGCGGTCCGTTGCCACTTTGTGAGGATACTGCTTCGGCATTCCCCTGGAATTGATTGGAGAATCTGTGGGAAACTACCGATGGGAGCAGCCAGCAGCTAGTGTTCTCCTGCAGACAGAGGACGAATTTGACCTACTGAAATAGAGACAAAATCCTTCAATGTAGATACTGGAGCCCCAGTCTGAGATACTGCAGCCAAGGAGTTCCAGTCAGAGATACTGCAGTGGGAACATACGTTACCACTGAGATATATCAGCCAGTGCATTTACACATAACGTGTATGAACTTGTTCAATATTATTTTAATTTAATTTATAAACATTTGTCGTAATTATATTGTGCCAGAGAAAAAGTTTCTCAACAGTAATAGGTTGTCATTATAGTTTTTGAAGGTGGTGTGAATTAAATGTTGAGCAGTTCTATAAATGGATCATAGTGTTTTAATATTTTAGTGTAATGTAAAACGTGGTAGTATTATTTGTAGTTAGTATCACATCGATATTTTATTTTATTAGTTTACAGTAAGGGCATGGTTTTATACGAACTCCTCTACAGCTGCAAGAAAGCTGATTCTTCTCCTCCTCCCCCTCTTTCTTTTTCTTCTTCTCATGCTTTTTTTCCTTATCTTCTTTTTTGGACACCTTTGTTTTGTTTATGCCTCTGTACTTTTACGTCACAGTCATAGCGATTAATCAGCAATTGCTTATAATCGCAAACCATTAAGAATACATACATTCCACATCATCTTGGCAGCATAATGGATTGTTAATTCTTTATTCATGATATCTAGTTCGATTCGGTTGAAGTATTAATACTCTTTTAAAAGTACTTTTTTCAATTCATTATGAAAATATCTAAAATGCATTCGTCACGGTAATGCAATTGCCTTTTTTGGTGCACAATTACTTTTAGTGATGAGTTTAAAAGGATTTACTTGTATGAATACATTAAATTATGATATACAAAGGCGTTAACACTCACGTATATCTATTTCCTAAACAGGCCGATTTTCGTAACCGTTGGCAACAGAAAGCAAGGGAGCTTATAGCTGATGTCATGGTTGTGAGAGTTCAGAAGAAATCAATTCGTGACAAAAGACGCAATTTATTTGGCATGCTCTTTAAACGAACGTAGGAGAATAATTAATAAATCAAAATAATTATAAGTTTCAAAAATTTAAAATGAAGTTACTACTCTAGCACTCGAAAGATCTTGAAATGTAATAACTTGAATTAGAAAAATTACTGGCGTGAACGAAAGGCAAGTAGGAGAATTAATAATATTCATCACATTAAATTTGTTCAGTTATAAGGTCAATTCAACACAGTTATAATTAAACCTCTTGAACAGTCAATTGTATTAAATATAAGAAAGCACCATGAGCATGGCCTTAACCAACAATCGAACATATATTGTATCTTACTATCGAAAGATAGGATATTGAAAGATAACGGCTACTACAGATCGCCGCGAATCATCCGCAGCGGATACAGCGCGGAAAGTTCCGCGCTAGACGCGTCGAAGGAATTCGCTGGTCGGTTCACACCGCAGTGTCAGTTATGACTCAGCGTTTGGTACCAGTTTTCATCCTATATAAATGCCAAGTTACTCGTAGAATGCTTTCTGAGCACATGCGGTATGGCACTTTTCCTTCTTTATTTACGATTTCTCCTCAAATTGTTAATATCTGTTTAGAAAACGTAGAAAAGAACCCATGATTTTGATATAGAGATGCAAAGGTTTGGAGAATTTTAATTTACTAGAATAATCAGTCTCTGTTTCATACATTTTGAATCTGAACGTAGAATACTGATCGGAATCTGATCGAATCTAAGTGTCAGAAAGTCTGACGCTTAACAATAATGAAGCTATCTCACCTGAAGAACGAGGAACTACAATTGTATTGAAACATATCATTACTTAAATGTGCAAATTTTTAAAAAGCAAAAAACTTAAAAATCTAAGTATGGTGTTATTTAAAATTAATTAAATTACCGAACACGATTAGAAGTATTTTTTCTGGCCGTTCAGTCATGTCAGATTCACTGGCGAGCTGAAAATCTGACGAGTCTTTTCCTTCATTTCCATAGCGAATCTCTAGCAGCAGCAGCAGAAAAAACTAGTCCGACCGCGTTACAAAATCTTCGGGTAATAAAACGCTGCCAATCCGTGTAAACAGAGAAGTGGTTAGTTAGCTTTAATTGTCGTTTCTCTGTTTAGAGGTAAGAGCAAAATGCTTATGTTAAATAGTTTTGTAAATGATAATGTCAGTGCTAGTTAATAAAAATGAATAAAACTCCACTCTGTTTACAGGGAAACATAT
>BOPP01000306.1:727236-743011 GCA_017312745.1 Gryllus bimaculatus | reverse complement strand
GACATAGCAGCCTACTCCCTCAGCGTGACCCTACACATCCACGTGACCTCTCACATACTCTCTCTCTCACACACACACACACATGCACGCACTCATCCCTCCTGCACTTGCACCCTCAGGACATGGCAGACGGTTTCCGCTCTGCCCATAGCGGCCCCGCAGGGTTGAGCACACACTCCCTCACACACACACACACACACACACCTGCACTTTCACACTAAGGACATCACACATGCCGTCTTCTACTCATCAACGCGCATCCGCATCAGGGTGGACACACATACACACACACACACACACAATTGCACGCTAACAAGGAACAAGTGCGACCTCCGATTAAGGAACTTGACTTCACATGTATAGATAGGCTTATTTTAAAATTCTGCAGTCATTGTTACAATTGCCCATCCATTTTTGAATGTTACAGTTTTATTAATTTTTTAATTTACCATCTACGTCTTGTTTTAATAATTTATAAATATTGATGAACAAAATTAAGACGAGAAATAATAGTAAAATAAATTATAGTTTATAGTATTTCTAGATGTATATTAAACCAGGTTTTGAATCAAGTTTGAGACCTCTTCAAGTTGCACCACATATTACACAATTCATTACACAAGTGACCATGGTTTTATGTCGGTTGCAACGTGGATAGACCAGTCCATCTAAACTTGTTCATCCTTCAACATGTAGAAACATGATAAAATAAATTTGTGTAACGACATCGCGAGTACTGTCAGAATTGTGATAACTGCTTGTCATTGGCGGACATTCCTTTGTTTTTTATCTTCTTGTGATTACCACGTCACATTATCACATTAACGTCATTTGAATTATGATTTAAATCAGTTTCCTAATATTTCTACTCGGTCTGGTTTGTATGCATTTTTCTTATATTTTATTTTTTATTTTTTACAGATCCACGAAATTATTGTGAAACCTGTGGGAGAAGCCTTCTAATACTTTCAAAATATTAAAGGCTCTAATCCAGAGAGATTTTTGTAGCTCATTGCTTTACAATAAAAGTTCCAATAAGCAATCTTCTGTTTCTTACTTTTTCACATAACATGGAAACCCCACATACTTTCAAATATAACTACTGTTATTTTCTACTGTTCAAAAGTCGAAAAAATTAAGAATATTTAAAAAGAAATTCAATTTTTGGCTGCGATAGGTGGCAGATGGAAAGAGTATGTGTCAAGTCCGAATAGCTTGCTGAGACCAAAGAAAATAGAAAACTAATAGGGGAAAGTCAGTGCCATTTGTAGCAACAGTAGTTTTTTGTCACATCACTATACATTTATAAAAGAATCAAACTTAATTTTGCAAAACCACTGTCTTATAATGTCTCGGGTACTTGAAATACTTCTACCATCCCACGAATGTCTCACTGCGATTGGCTGAATGTGTGATGACGAAATCATTAGTACCGTAAAATATAATACGTCATCACTTGTACCATAAAATTCATCACTTGCCCAATTATGATATTTATTTCTTGCGACAGAAAAGGTGATTTGCAATGCAGATATACAATAAGAGCTTTTTGGTTATTCATTTTGTCCATACTTTCAGGTATAGAACTTATTTTCACATTTTTAAAGAAAAATTACACATCATTGCATATTACGACAATATGTTACTTATTTCAGCCTTTAAAAACTAATTTTAATGTTTATTTTTAACTTAAGATCAATTCTATTCATTTGACATAGAACAAAGAAATTAATGAACTTAGTCAAGTTTTATGTGACAAAGGTAGATTTAAATTATAAGAAGAGGTTATGACAGAAAAAATTAAAAAAACGTGCAAAGTGGAAATGTTGCATTTTATTATGGATCTCCTCATTTAAAGAAGTGAATCAGGTTCAGAAGTGGTGCGTATTTAACTTCACAATATATTGCAAAATTGAAAATGGGTTACATTATTATTTTCTCGAATACTACATATGTAGTATAGAGAAAGTTAAGTAATGCTGCAGCAAAGAAAAGGAGGTTTCTCAGCCGATTTTTATGTTTCTGATACCGAAAAAGTAGATAATTCTTGCTCTTATATGTAGTAAATTACTTCCTCTTATACGTTCTGTAACCAGAATTCACGTTTGATGATACCTTGGTATCGGAAAATTGGTATACGGTAAAATATCCGTCCGTCCCATGTCTATCGGTAAGCCTATAACCTAATGCCTATAAACAACGCAAGATTTTCATCAAAATTGATGTTAAAGGAGCAATGTGTCTGATGTTGCGGCGCTTTGAATTTCAAATGGATAATTTAATTTTGGGGGGTACTTTACATTAAGTCACAAGGTAATTTCATTTTTATTTCTGAAAAATTACTTTAATTTTGTGGATTAATTGCACTGGACTGCATGTTTAATAAAAGTTTATGGTGTTTAAATTTTTCAACGGTTTTTTGTGGGAATTGACATCGCTGAACTTGAAAATGAAATTAGTTTTCCTCAATTACGTCTAATTTTTGTGCTATGGATTCTATGACTACTACACATACTAATGTTACCATTACGACATTATATGTTTATAGAGGATCAATAACTTGATAACAGACATGAAAACAAACAGCAGATTATGTGAAGGTAACCATTAAGTGAACTAAACAAGATAGTTTCAGCGCAAACTCTGTTAAAATAAAATTATATTTAAAAAACAAACATGAATATTGGGGACAAAAATGGTACCCTCTTAAGTCTTTTTTTGCATTCGTCCCTCCTGAGTAATAAAAGTGAATGTTTGAAATAAATGTAGCAATTTAACCTTTACTTTATTATATTTTAATTTTTTTTACAAAAGACAATTTACTTTATAGAAATGGTTACTTACGCGCCTTTTATATATGTATGGCTCCAGATTCATCTCTTTGCAGACGCCAACAAAAGTCAGCCATCGTACTGATTTCCAGGAGACCTTGATACCCATCTAACTCTGAACTATAAAATAAAGTCTCTAGACATTAATTACCTTTTAATTTCGTCGTGCAAAAGTAACAATGTATTAAATAATTCTTTCCTTCCCTCCACACCATACGTATACTAAAAGTAATTGCCTTTACGATTCCTTTGTTCCATCGTCTAAGTCTACTTAACACATGTTCGACACCATAGTTGTGAAGCAAAAGTCTTGTCCTGATCTCTCCATCAAAATAAAGTAGCAGCTAGCATTCACAAATTCTGTACTCGTAATGTTTGATCTTTGACCTGGCAATATCACTTCATTGCAAATGTAGCAAAACATATTTGGGTCATTTTTACATTTTCTATTCATGTTTTTCTATTCATGTTTTCTATACATGGGATTTAGTTATCTTTGATGTACTGTTCTATACTGAAGTAATTATAGAAATTTTGCTAAAGGAAATAAATATTTCGTATCAGCACTAACATCTAACAAAGACCACAAATGCCAAACACATATATAGGCTTGTAGGGGAAAAAATTCTGGAGCTGATGCGGAAATACCGATTGCAGATTTGAAATCGGTGGGAAAACGCTTAAAGAGGCAAATGAAATATAACGGACATAAAAAATTACCCAGACCGGTGTTATTTTTATCAGGTAGGGCAAAGTTGGCTTAGAAAAGGTGATAGTTCTGAATATTGAAAAATTGTAAAAGCTTAAAATTTAGTCGGCGTCTTATCATCACAATATTGAAAATTGAATGAAATTTGTTCTCCACAATTATGTCTTTAAATGTAGCTGTGTATAATATTTTTCAAAATAGGAGTAGTTTTCGTGTAATTTTGCAAAAAATAAAGACAATTGAAAAACATTATTTTGTGGTTAAAATATTTAAAATTATATTATTGCACCGATAATGCTAAATGCTTTGAGTAATATGACATAAAAGCTAATTTTATATTTTCTTTTGATTTTTCAAAAGTTACACTAATACGTTTTTTTATATATCTCTGACATTGTTAGTATTACGACCGTTTTTTTTTCAATAATGCATTTGAAGCTTTGCTTCAAATTATTTCTTATCAAGTTTCTCAAACACTCAAAAGCTTCCTATGAAAAAGCCTCAAAATTGCGCATTTTCAGAAACATTCGAACGTCACATTCTCAGAAACATCTTCAACGTTTTTCTTGAAGGTTTGTGTACAGCTAAATGCTCTGAAGTACGTTCATTACACAAACGTCATTTTGATGTATTGTTTTTATTTTTTGAAACTACACACATGTATTGTTTTGTAAAATCTCTCTAAGTTAACATATACATTATGAGCATTTTTATACATTATTGCATTTTTAAGGCAACTTTTTCAATATGATTCAACTTTTTCAATTGCATAAGGGGAATACTATTAGGGGGCCGAACAAATCAGCAAATTTCAAAAATTATCTTTTAGGCGCCGATGGGTAGCCGATAGGTAGCTGGGAGTGGAGGAAAATTAAGGCGGTACATATCAACATAGTTCATCGCTTTTTGTATCAGATTCTTCTTACCACTTCTACCTACTGGCCAATCATCAACTGTGAATTATCTTAGGAGGCGTTATAAATCGATCGCTATGTCGATGTTCAATAAACAGCGTATTTACTAAAACATAACCTCTAATTTTAACATACGCTTTCTGTTATTTTCAATATTTGGAACTCTGTTGAACATAATTTCACTCGTGGAATAGTCCTATTAAACACCACTCGTGCTTTGGAAATTCTCTGATAAATCGCCTCTTCGCTTCGCGAGTCAGGAATTTATCTACAATTTCCGAAGAACTTGTGACATTACCTATGATAATTTTATTTCGTCATTAGAGATAATCAGCGTGGGATAATGCAATACTATTATTTTGGAAGCATTCTACCTGAAGGCATCATTCCGAGCCTAAAAATAACGATTCCTTTTTTGCCTTATTAATACTCTCGTTCTACGCCATGTTTTTTTTAAAAATTGAATTGAATTTTACGTGGCGAGACTCGGGCCATCTGGCCCGCTCTTCCGTCTGACCACGCAAATTTCGCTACGCTCCTTTCAACTAGCAGAGAAAGGAGGTATTTCTTGGGCGAGAAACAGGCGATTTGGAAATTTAGCTCAGAGGCGTCATATAGGCTTAAGGGTCTTTTACATGCAAGTAAATCCTCGAACATGGGACAGCCGGCATTACTTCCCTCCGAAGGAAGCGAACGAGGGATTCTGTCGCCCTAAAATCCACGGCTTCGATCGGTTTCAACCCGCGAGCTTGGGTATTACAGTCCTGGTAGCGCTAAGCGTCACACCATCGCCAGTGGTAGGTTTCTCCTCTGCTGCACATTATACACCCGGGAGACGGACGAACGACTAGAAAGTGAACCCGACAGCAACGCTGCACCCAATTAGTCCTGACCTTCACTCACACACGACCGGAACAAAAGCAGTCGCTCCGCTCGACTAAAAAAAGAAAACGAGGCCGCGTGAGGCAGCGAGAGCAACAAGAACCGAATTCTCGAAAACCGGACGGGGAAACTAAGAGGCGGAAATCGGGTCAGGAGCACCGCCCGCGCCGCCTCATCCGCCCGCTCCTCTCCCCCCACCACCACCACTCACCGCCGCGAGCGCGGTCAGCGGGCCAGCGGCACGCCGCGACGGCGGCACGGGAAGCGCTCACTTCACCATGGAGCGTTGGCGCGGACGTGTCGCCGTGGTGACGGGCGCCAGCGCGGGCATCGGCGCCGCCATCGCCTACCAGCTGCAGGACGCCGGCGTCACCGTGGTGGCGCTGGCGAGAAGAGTGGACAAGATTCCGGTGAGTTCGCTATGTGTGCGCCTCGTATCCCATATCGCCCTCAACGAGAAGGAATCGACTCCCTGTCGGTGATGCCCATTGAGACTTTTTTGGGGTCGCTTTTTGAGCAGTTGGTCATATAGTGACCTCTATAATTGTTGTAATTGTAGGGGGAAATACAGGAAGAACAATGGGGCAATGACCCCCATCTCCATAAGGTTTTATCCAGTTTCCCTGATCCATTGAGCAAATGCTGAGATGGCCCCTTGTTTTGCTTCTGGACGTAAATGTAGCTTCACTATGCACACGTTCTGTTGAACTCTTTGACTTTTTTGTTGTTGACCCTGTTGACTTTTTTAAATTTTATTTTTAATTTATATTTAACTATTTATAATTAAAATGATGGGAAAATATTTCTGGAACTCTAGAAAACGTGCGCAGATCATCTTCTCCCTCATAGTTACATACAGTATTTATTGTTTTTTGACTAAATAAATGTAAATATAAACACGTAAAGACAACGTGGACACACACAAACATTTATGCCCGAGGCGGGATTAGAACCCGCGTTCCCTCGAACCAAGGTAGCTACGGCCCTTCAGCCTTAGCGACCTCCGCTATTCAGGACGGCACTGAGACTTTACATTGGATTATTTTTCACCTTTTCAATAAACCTCCGATGAACCACCGATTGATACTTGTCCGCCAATTTAAATATTTCTCGAGAAAAATATTTGTACAAAATTTCGGATATCTATAATTGCTTGAAGTTATTCCTTAACAAAAATCGAATTCAAGTATTCAATCATAAAAAATTCAAATGGAAACTCTATTATAGAATTTTACGTATTTTTACATATTTGGTTTTATAATATCATTGCATTTTGTCATTATTCGTCGCAAGAACAGAACGATTTGCATGACATCTGAATAACAGATGAATGTTCTTACAAATGAATATAGAAGCAACATAAGTAGACTGGAGAAGAGAAGGCATATTCATGTGCTTTCTAAAATTTATTCCTCAGTTTTTCAATTTTCCGCGCTGCATAGATCATGCCAACACTAATCTTCAAAAAAAGATACGTGCATGCATTTTACGGCCATGTGTAGCCTCCGTGTCTCAGAGGGAACTGATATAAACTCACACATCCGATTTTCATTGTTATCCGTGGGTTTGTGGCAGAGATAACCGCAAGTGCCCCGAAAATATGAAGCAACCAATTCATCACACGGAGACCAGGCTCTGACTATCAGCCCCATCCTATCCCACGAACACAACAATCAACATGAATTACGCGGAAGTCAGGGGACATTCCTTTTGTTCAAAATGGTGCAATATGAACCAATGACGTGTTTGAATCACATAATTAAACGCATTCTGCACAAAAATGCTTCAGAATTAAATTAACGCTTCGTTACATGTGCTCAAGTTGCTGACGAGGTTATCGCAATTTTTTGCGATTTCATATGTAAAGCTCAATTTGCAACGCTTATTTATGTCAAAATATTTTGTTTCTGAACACTTTATTGGCATTATCTAAACTGCAAACAGACAAACTACGCAGTTCATTCTATGCCGTTCAAACTATGACACTGGAATTCTTCTATTCGTTCTGGTCTTTCGTGCGCCGCACTTGCGACGGATTTGTCTGTAGTGTCCGTTAAGAGATAATACTCGACCGTACTTCAACAAGGAAACTTTTGATTGCATGTTAGTGACGAAAGTCTCAGAGATAAAGCTTCTCCCGAGATAAAAATTCCCCTTACCGATAATATTAATTTATTTCAAAATATTTGTTTTGGATGTTGTAAATAAAACAATTTTATAATCACCATCAAAATAAAAATTATTCGTAAATGACAAAAAATGGCATTCACGTCACCTTAAGAATAAATGCCGCAAACTGATCGGTGATCTCTGAAAACTGATCTGTGAAACATATTATTTTGGATAAACAGCGTTGGAAATTATGCGTTTCAGAAAGCGAAAGATGTTTTAAGTTAATCGAAGAGGTCAAAAGCCGGAACCTCTTCGTCGTCTTTGACATGCGTAGCATACAGTAAAGTAGCCCTAGAAGTATTCGCATAACCTACAGAAGTAGGTAAAGATATTAGCTTAGAATACGCCAGTTTGTTTTTTCGGTGAAACGTGTACATTCTCCGCGTGGGGTACTGCAAGGGATAATAGCCAAAGTCTGTTCGATCTTCAGTTCTTCTATTGAATTAGCTGTTGAGTTCCTCGAAAAAAGTTCTTGACAAGTGTTGACAGAGTCGTTCACTAACTTTGGTGTTGACCGAGGAGCGAGAAGAAAGGAAAAGTGGCCATTGAAACTTCACCTTAATTATATTATGTAGGTCATTTGTCAGGCTTTGGAATTCTCTTCCGGAACCGGACGAGCATTTTTTGAACAACAAGGAACCTTCAAGAAGCGACATAAACATTCGCTAAGCTAAAAACACAGTTAACGACAATATTTCTTGTGTATTGATGACGTTTTATGCAAGTCATGTATATGTAGAAAATTTATTTTGTAGTCTCGCTCGTTAAGCTGTCTTGCAGCCATCCACCGCCAATGAAGACGGGTGGGCAAAAGGAAAGGCGAGAGTAGTTTCACCGGCTGAGGTGGCTAAGTGCATCAGTTGATTCCACTGCAGGGCCTCTGACCGGGAGGTACTAGGGTTCGACTCCAGACGGTATCAGGATTTTCGAATTTGGTTACGAAGCTCGGTCGAATTCAGCCGTGGTCTTGGGGATAATATCTGCTCTGATCGGTAGCCTTCTGTGGTTTCTCCGATCAACACCAGGCGAATGCAGGAGTAATACCCTAACAAACGGGCCATGGACCGCGCGCGATCTTTCCTTCTTCTTCCTTTTCTTATCCTCACCCCTTACTTAAACATATTTACATACACTACTCTACGACACATGCCGGGAGTTCAGTCGGGAGTTTAGAGCTTATCCAGGTCGGGTGGTGCCCCGCTCGCTGGTAGGAGATGCTTAGTTGAGGAAAGACCCGTAAACCGAAGTGTAAGTCTCGACCGGATCTCGCCACCCATCGAGGGAAGATCACCGCTATCTCCCGCGATAAAATCACTCACTACACTTTCGGGACAAATTAATGTAGCAGCTGACATGTCCTGGCATCACTAATCAATCGAACAGGCGAGGACATCCATTGCCAGAATGCTGACTGTTGCAGACAATTGCAAGAAGCGAGTATTACCGCTGCTGGAGGGAATTTTCCTACCAGCAAAATTAACAATTACCGAATTTCCCGGTGTATAAGACACACCGGTGCATAAGACGCAACCCCATTTTCATTAAGGATTTCATTATTTCATGTTATATTGTGTACCTAATTTTTATTTTTATGAAAGGAATGGGAATTGTGACCTGCGATAAACAATGACCATTTATTCATATTCCGCCGGGAGTCTTTATGATATTTTTCTAATACGCATGGAAATACCATGCCTTTTCATAAATCTTCTACACAATGACTTTGAACCAACGGAATTTTCAGAATATTTTCTTCTTTCAATACTATTAGCTTCTATAATAATCAATCAACTTCTAGAAGTACAAATTCCTGTTTTTTAGTGTACAAAAATTTAATTTTTGTATTGCTATATACTAAACATTCCAACATTTACAAAAATTCCCAACTTTTGTATAAGAGGCATCCTGTTTTTGACGAATTGCTGAAGGAAAAAACTGCCTCTTATTCACCGGCGAAAACGATATATGCCGGGGCACTGCGCTGCGGAAACAAAGTCAAAAAATGTTGAAAAGAAAAGACCTAGGATGACATTGTCTATAAAATAATTGTTAACCAAATAGTCTACTGTACAAAAAAGTTCATATTACTATATTAATACTAATAATATTACTACACAATATTCTGTATTTAAAGGTTTATTATAATTGGTGTTTTTTAGTAAATTTGGAGAATTTTTTCGCGAAATGGGGCCTAAAATTATTTTGTGTTTTATCAACATGACGCCCTGCGTCACTAGCGCAACAAAAGTAAATCCTGTCCCTCAATTCGGGCAAATATGATAGTCCTCGATAAAAAAATATTTGTATGATTTTCTAAAAACATTCTATTTCTGTTAGAAATTGTAGAAGACTTGCAAAGAAGTAAATAGACCAAGTTTTTGAACGCGTCAAGTACATGTTCCTCTTTGAACAACAATGAGAAAAATTCTGGTAATACTGCTGTGTATAATAAAAAACTTGGAAAAAATATCATTGGGTGAATTTCATGTAAATACCAAGATGACTCTTTGCACACCAATTCCGGTGTATATATAAATGAAACTATTGGTTTCATTTTCAGTACAGTTAAAAAACTACCAAGCTCATAAAGTAAATGTAAAATTACGTATTTCGGTAGTGAAACTAAGAAAATGGAATCTGTTTCTTACATTTCTCTTTCGAATAAACACGTTTTTATCATACTTATCACTCAAACAACATAAAATCTTAGAATTAATGACCATGCTTGCAGGCCTGCAGAAATAAAATCTCAGCTTCTTGAAAAACGGAGAAAAATTCAAGAACAATATAGTACTGATAATAATCAGTACTTCTAGATCCCTGAAAACACCCCAAATTAATTATTAATTTTATAGAAATAGTTATGAATTATAATATATTGTAATAATTATAAATTATATTTAACCACAATTAGTAACATTGGTGGGACTGGCTAATATGAATTAAATAATAATAATAGGTAATACAAATAGTTTATAATTACATTTTATCGTGTTTTTAAAATAATATTTTTCACATTAGTTGAAATGATCCAGTTAAATGAAAAATCATTTAATTTTGAGTTCCTAAATTTTTTTGAAATAAAAGTTTGAAGTTGCCAAGTATTTATTCTCTGGTTTTTGCTTTTTTGTCCAATACCGAGGTACCGGAACGCCGTTCTGTCGCGTTCAGCCAGAAATCAAGCCCTGATAATAATAATAATAATAATAATAATAATAATAATAAATATATAATGCATTTCAAAAATAGAAGTAGAAATGACAGTGAACTATCAGAATGAACAAAATACTTATATTTTATTTGTGCTGAAGAATTCCCTTCGTGACGTAGGTGCGCTACGCTGATATGACCGCTCGTGTTAGTCGTTCGTTTTGCAACAGCATTACACTCTCTCCATCCACTAGAATAGAAAAAAAAAACACCTTGACCCCCTATTTGTTCGTAAGACGTCGTTAAGTAGTACCTGGCGTCTCAATTACGCATGTCACAGCCAACAGAGACTTCGCAACGCGAAAGTGTTCCAATACCCATCCGAACACGGCCCGCGCTCACGGTGTAAGGATAAAGACACGCTTTCTACGAATGCCGGGTTTTCCTTTGCTGAAGATTGACAGCAATTAATTTGATTGACCCCTGCCGTCGCCACCTGCTCGCGGGATTCGCCCGTCATCACGAGCATCGACATGCGCATTGGCCGTGACAGTGACTTTCTCCTCGCGAAACGAGTTTGCGTGAAACGTGCGTTCCCTGGGGGTCCAGTCGTGCGCTCTACTAGAATATTTATACTTAGGAATACAAGGAATGTTTCCGGTGGTAGCGTTTTCTAAGTAGTTACAACAAATACACAACACAATCAAAGGAATATTACAATATTTCGTATTATTTAATACAATTTTGCAGGATTAGTATATTAAACCTATCATGCTAAAGCTGACATGAAATAACAATAGTAATTAAAAAAATAATATTAACCTATTCTAAAAAGTTATTTTGGGGCATTTTGTAAAAATAATCAGTGGGACGCGTCCGAATGGACTGTCACAGTGGGGTTCTTTCTCCGTTGGAAGGCGACATACGCTTCGGTTGACGGTTTTTCCCACTATCAGGTATCTCCCTCCAGTGGGACACAACCCCCAGACGTCGAGAAGCTTTAAGCTACTCTTGGTGGAAATAAGTGAGTTTGAGTGTGTGAGTGTGAATGTGAATGTGTGAATGTGGATGTGCGTGAGTGGAACTTTAGTGTGAGTGTTGATGTGTGAATGCCGTGCATGTGAATGTGAACTTGAGTGTGATGGACGAACCGCCCGACGACAGACAGACAGACAGACAGACAGACGGTACGTTTGAAATGAACTACTTTCGTAGCAGGGAACCCCAAAACGTATGAAACTTCGAAATCGATTTTCCACAGCATCCCATAACTTTTCCATATACTTCGTATATTACTCCGTAATTAAGTTGCGTACCAACGGAAGTAAAATGTGTATTTTTTGATATGCGACCTATTGTGGTACGATGGGCGGGGTGTGTCTTTCCGCCAGGGGGCGGTCAGGGCGCCGCGGCAGAGCGGCGGTACGCGGGCGCGAGTCAGCCCAGCCGTGCCCACGGAGCAGGGCAAGCTGCCACTGCCTCAAGTGCCGCGTCAGCAAAGAGGACGACATCATTCAACGCACTTCAAGTGCGGCTCAAGCGACAACGCGGCGGAGTGACATCGCTCAAACAAGCGCAGGCGTTGCCGGCAAGGCGCTAAGCTCAACTGGTGAGCACCCTCCCTCCGCAGTTCCTCTGTTTTTCTTTTTTCCTTGAACTTCTTCGTCCTCGTATTTTTTTAATTGAAAATGGCCTCTTCTTCTATTAAGGTATAAATTCCTCTCGCCGAGGGCTTCTGCTCCAGAGATCATAATTAAACGAATTACGCCCGTTATACATACAATTTTTTATGCTTGCTTAATATTAATATTCAGATTGACTAATTTACTAATTAACTAGATATGTTAACTGGATTATGCTAGTCTTTCCCATTTTTCTTCTAGTCAATACCAATCCTCTGGATTAAGAAGTTTCTGGAGTGTATAATCGAGTTCCTTATCAAAGGCAGTAACGAGCAAATAAACGTCTGACTAAATGTTAACAGTTATTTACGCACCAAGGGCGTGATACAGGTAACTTAATGATCGAGCGGCGACTAAAAGCCCTCAGGTCAAAGGGCTCTCAGGCATATTTGTCGGCCAGCACAAACATTTACAACCATTTTAACGCCCGTTGGTACATATATAATTTATTTTACCTATTTTATTAAATGAAATTCATCATTAACTAATTACTAGTAACAAATGTTAACTTGACTCGGTTTCTCGTTTCATATTTCCCTACCATAAATTCCCTTTTCATGATTCCCTCTCGTAATGCTCGCCACAAGAGAACATGCATCATCATTCAACTTTTTCATATTCCTTCGTAACCACGGTCCTTTCGATCCAGGAAAGTTATAACAATGAATATCGGAGCTCCGAGAATCGAAGGCATTGGACAAGCAATCGGACTATCAGTAGAAAATAAATTCTATTTTTATCCTCTAGTTTTCATTAGGAAGTTCATTTATATTTTTTTAAATAGAATTTTTATGGTATGTCCGTTACAGATCGGCGCAAGGCTGATGGTGAATGCAAAAGTGCAGTGAAGCGTTAAAAATTCGTACTTTCATTTTTCAGCCGTACCGTTAAACTAACTTTCCACAGGCTGAGTCTTTCGATGGGGCGCACGCTCCTCCAAGTGAATACCTTTCTATTGACGCAGTTTTGAAATGCCTATCACTTTCAGACAAATGAATAGCTTGGTGGTTTCTTAAGAATCAGATGTATCTGCTGCAAATGTGTCAACGAGCAATATTGCTTTAGTAGCTCTCTCATGAACGTTATCGAATAAGAACTTACGACTCAAGTTGCTTTTATTGAGAGACGAAATTCCTTGCAACTAAATTTATTATAAACACAAAAACAAAACACTCGATTTAAACTGAGTTTGACTCGGCTTGTAATGCAAGTCGACTTAAGAAAAAGATTGCAGTAACAAAAGCCACGAACTGGAACTGCATTCGGCGCGTTCAGATCAATGTTCTTCGGAAGGACACAGCCTTAACTATTATGTTTTTCACAAATCTATCCAGCA
The DNA here is from genome assembly GCA_017312745.1 of Gryllus bimaculatus. Classification (NCBI taxonomy): domain Eukaryota; kingdom Metazoa; phylum Arthropoda; class Insecta; order Orthoptera; family Gryllidae; genus Gryllus; species Gryllus bimaculatus. The sequence continues at coordinate 729,335 of BOPP01000306.1, read as the reverse complement.
ACAGCCAGTAAAATCGCTCCTAACAATGTCATAGCTACAATTGGATAATGCTTTTACGGCTAACGTTGACCGAGAAGTGGGCCAACTACGTTCCCGCGGCGTCCCACTCCGTCCCATCTTGCGCCCGCTGTAGCCCTCCGGAGTATCTCCGGTGTGAACTAAAAGGCCAACGGGGCCTGCTGTTCCCGCTGCTCCGCGGCCTTGTCCGGCATGTCCTGCCCTGTCCCGGGCGGATTAATTCTCCGATGTCAACTGACGCTACAGCTGCATCCCGCTGCCAACCCTGCTGCACCCCGCTGTGTCCCGCCCTCTCGCCGTCCCGCAGATCTCCGGATGTGAACTGGGCCAATCGGGTCATGCCGCTGCGTTCCCGCTACATCCCGCTAATTGTCCCGCTATGTCCCGCTATGTCCCGCTGCGTCCCGCTGCGTCCCGCTGCCGTCCCGCTGCATCCCCCTGCGGCCCGCTGCGTTCCCGGCCTGTCCCCGCTGCGTCCCCCGTGTCCCGCTGCGTCGCCGCTGCGATCTTGCCGTGTCCCTCTCGAGTATACCAATGTGAACTGCACGCCAAGCGGGGCCTGCTGCATCCCGCCGTGTCCTGCCCATTGTCCCGACATGTCCCAACGTGTCCCGCCGGAGTATCTCCGATACCAACTGACGCTTAGCTGATTCCCGCTGCATTCCCTGCTGGCATCCCTGCTGCATCCCGCCGTGTCCGCCCTGTGCCATTCCGAGTATCTTCGATGTGCAAACTACCGCCAATCGGGTCGTGCTGCTGCGTCCCGCTGTGTCCCGGTGTGTCCCGCCGTGTCCCGCCGTGTCCCGCCGTGTCCTGCCGTGTTCCCACGCCCTATCACCGCGTGTCTCGCTGAGTCTCGCCTGATGTCCCGCTGTGTCCCTCTGTGTTCTACTGAGTCTTGGCCCATGTCCCTCCCGATTATATCCCGCTGTGAGCTGGCGCCAAGCGGGGCCTGCTACATCCGCGCCGTTGTCCCGCCCTGTCCCTCCCGAGTATCTCCGACGTGAGCGTTACGCGTCGCTGGGCGTTGCTGCGCAGACACGGGACACCCCCGAGTGGGCGCCGCCTGCTGGACGTGACGTGCTGGGCTGTGCATCTGCACGCGGCGAAGCCATCAGCAGATGCGCCGCGCGTGGCTGGACGACGGCCACGGGTCACATCAAGCAAGTGCGTACACGCCCGGCATTCGCCTGGAAACGCTCGATTATTAAATGAGTCGCACAGCTTTGGTGGCTCAGGGCATGTCCACTGTGTGCCTCTGACCGGAGTCCTAGCGGTTCGGAATCCCCAACGGTGGGCAGGATTGTAGGCACAGGGCGGCTAGGGTGAATTCAGCCGCTGAATGGAGGTTGAATTCTAGCGGCCGGCTGCTCTGATCGGATGCCGGCAGCGCGTGTTGTCCTAAAATAAGCCATGGACCGCGCCCGATATTTCCTTGTTCTTCTTCCTTGTTTCTTACGTACACGCTTACCGGCCTGCGCACTAGAATGCACAGTCTTACCACAAAATGCGGAAGACCAGTGAGACGGACCTTAGAATCCTCCTCCGGCTGACCAGAGTGCTCAAGCAGATGTCGATACTCGTTGAGGGAAAACGCCTCAGCACGGACAGTGGGGTTGAGTATACTCCACCATCCACAAAGTGGAGAATATATTCTACAAATCCAGGCGAAAACATTCACTAACAACGGAATGAATGCGCCTTTGCAGTTTGCACCTAAAACACGAAATAATCAACCATCACATAAGTGGGAGACATAAAAGAAGCAGTGTTGATCAGAAATCAGAGAATTGTGAGTCCTATATATTATTGACGTATTAGTCGTAAATAGAAGACGAATAAATGGCTCGACCTATGCAGTTTTACAAACTGTGAACCGCGATTAGGTAGGGTCGATGTTTACCTCGTGTTGTGTGTCGCTTTCAAGTACTACATGGTAATCCCACCTTTCTTATTAGAAAAAAGTCATGAAAGTAAGAAATATGTTTTCTGGGAATAGGAACAATTAATAAAGCCATTGACTGAAACTCAATTTAACATTTGACTTTAACTCAATTGCATTTCTTTATTCTAAACGGACG
>BOPP01000306.1:706221-720586 GCA_017312745.1 Gryllus bimaculatus | reverse complement strand
TCGTACCCGAAGGTTGCGTCATTCTCCGCACCAGCGCCACCCGTTCTCACGTGTAGCGAGAGCGTCTCTTCTTTTGACCTTGGGGCCCACCCAACCGACTGCTGCGGTGGGCGTGTGACGGAAAACAACCGGCTTAGCAAAACAATGCTCCGGTGGATTGTGTGTAGTACTCCTTATGCGGACGTTTAGAAATGAAAATTTTTGATCCCCTAATCCAGACAAGTCACACCACACCCGCACGAGGAACTTGCCCGCCTGGCGATCCTACGAGCACGGGCAACTTCCCCTGACTCGGCTCTCATTTCCCCTCCAAATCCAGAAGGGCGGGGTGCGCTTACACCTGCGCATGGCGGAGAATGGTGAATTCTTTGCGAGTTTTCGTTTCTCGAACAGCAAAATCGCTATCCGGTCGAAAAAGGCTCGAATTGCCTTACGTTCCATCGAGTTTCCACTGAAACACAAATGTTATTATCTCTAAAGTAAAGTTCTAATAATGCTTATTGTAATGAAGTATTTTTTATTTAGTGTTTATTGGTTCCTTGTAACTTGAATAAATACGCTCTGTGCTTGTTAAAGTACTATCATTTTCTTGGGCTTTCGAATTAATTTATGAATGATTTCTCATTAAATGTGTGTAGTTCATGCAATTGCATGTATTTTGACAATAGTCACATTTTTATCAAACAAAATATGCAGGTTTCATGAAAAAATATCAAATGTAAGGCAGACGTTTGCCTAACAAGCATATGTTTTAGGAACATTTTATGAGTAAATGTAACTATTTGGATATTTTTTACTCTTTTACCTAAAAGTTTTCTGCACATATTATACTATTAATTGCTTAGACCAGTTCGTATCAAAAGCTACATTCCGAGACCGCATTAGCTGAACGCATGGTGATATTTCGGGCGCGTTAGATCCAAAGCAGCTGGCTCCATTGATGGCTTCCATTCGAGATCTATTCACAGGGTGTCCAGGAGAGATGGCTTAGGGCACTGCAGTCCCCCTGACCGGGAGGTTCTACGTTCGAGTCCTGACGGTGGTAAGCTTTTCCACACTAGCTTGTCAGCAAGGATCGAATTAATTTGCTGTCAGGAGGAGGCTCTGATCGGTAGTTTTCTGTGGTATCTCCGATTAACACCAGGTGAATGCCAAGCTGCGCGCGATCTTGTCCTCTCCTATCCCCTTACACACACACACACACACACACACACACACATTAACACGCACTACACAAGCCTACATGCTGGGAGACTGTGGTGGGATATATCCGCTAGCCGACGGTAGGTCCCACCATACAGCGAGGGAATGATCACAGACTCCTCCCGAGTAAAACACACACTATACTTTCGGAAAAAATGACCCTGGTAGTTGACGTACTCGGAATCACTAAATCAGTCAATCAATAAATCAATAAAATCAGAGGGTGAGAGTCGTTCGCACGATCTGGCCTCAAAACATTATGCCCATTGACGAACGCCCTAATTTTTTTATTCTTTTCAACTTACTCCAAACATTGAATAATTATTCGAACGTAATGAAATATTTTAGTTGAGGATGATATTAAGAAGAAAATATGTTTTTCGAGATGGTACACGACAAGAACTAATTGTAAATCATGCATATTCAGTGTTGTAGCCTACCAAAATGTCTCGTACCCTGGCATGGAAATGTACTCGGCCACTAAGCACGCAGTGAGAGTACTGACGGAAGGACTACGGAAGGAGCTGGTCACTGCCAAGAGCAAAATTCGCGTCACGGTAAGTGGAGGGAGAAGCTTCTCGATATAATGCCCTTTTCACAGCACTATTTATGAAGCTTATTTTCGATGTTTTCTAGAAAGAGAAAACGTTACTTTTCCTATGTTTGCAGTTACAAATTTTTCAAATACTTCATAACTATCTTCAGAAAGAATTACTGATCATTTTGCAAAACAAACTTGTGTTTTGAAAATAAATTACATTCTGGCAAATATAACAAGAAATGAAGCTATGGAAAAGGTAGCAATGATTCAAATCGAACTAAACATTGAATGAATATTCGAACTAAATATTGATCATTTTTGTGAATCATAAAACTAAAACTGTTTTTTTCTATCTTTTATTGGTGAAAGACATGTCGAAAAAGAAATATCGTATTAGTAACACGACAATCTGTGTCTGTATTTAGTCGCTAAACATAGTGACATGTACTTGGCGTACGTAAATAACTAATTAGTTCTAAATTTATACTATTCACGAAGCCTAATGTTGTCTTGATTTAAAAAAATACTAAAACAAATAGCATGGTCTTTTTCATTTTTTTAAATTTTAAAAATTAAATTAAATTAAATTTTTAATTTTTCAAAATTTAAAAAAAATGCAAAATAATTAGCATGAACATTTGGAATGTTAAACCAAATAAATACGTATAATTTTATATCAAACTTAATGTCTGATTCTTTAAAGTTTGGTCAGTGGTTAATAGAGAATTGTACATTTTCTGTAGGTAAGTGTAGTGTATTTCCACGTAATCGTTTAATGAAATCGAAACAATTTTCAACTTCGATTCTTTTGCTTTCATTGTTCCCAGGAAGTAAGTCCGGGCTTAGTTCGGACGGAAATCTTGGAGCCTTTGGGCATAGACACTGAGATGATTTGGAAATTGCCACATCTGTTCCCGGAAGACGTTGCCAACTCTGTGCTTTACGCTTTGGCCACGCCCCCTCATGTTCAGGTAAATATTTACAGACAACAAATAACTGCTGACTGGGGCGGCGATGGTGTAAGCTTCGCATGTTCGCGGGTTTAAACCCAATCGAAGACGTGGATTTTTAAGAGCGAAAAAATCCTTCGTACGACTTCCTTCGGAGGGGAAGTTAAGCCGGCTGTTCCTTGTTAGTAGGTTTACTGACATGTAAAAAAATTCTCAAGCCTTTATGAAGACTCCGAGCTGAATTCAAATCGCCGGTTTCATTACCCATGAAATACCTTTCTCCTCTAGTTGGTGAAAGGAGCGTAGCGAAATTTGCGTGGCCGGACGAAGAGCTGGCCTCATGACCTGAATCTCGCCTCATAAAATAAGGCTTCAATTCAATCAGTAGTATTAAAAAAAAACGATTTCACAAGCAGAACGGAAAGAACATATATTACATAAGATTGATAGTAGATATATTGGTCGTTAGTAATGTTTTAAAATGACGTTATCTCTTCGTTAATATTTCCTCTAAGAAGGAGAATGATGGAAGAGGCAATTTGATTTCGAATAAAAAATGCATACTGAAAGAATACGCCAAATTAGTGATTTAAATATAGCGACAACAATTATTTAGTATTGAGACACTCGATAATGAAAACAAAAGATGAACACATAACCTAAAAGAGAATTTGAGTAGTATAAGATACTTATATACTAAAAAATTTCAACTGTCTCTTGCAAAACTCTTTACGTTAACCTACTTAAAACACAACAAATCGTTTCCATTTTTTGACTTTTAGGATCCACATCGGAGAAAACCTATGGCAGCCTTATACAATAATCACGTTTATAAACATCAATTTTCACTTCAATAGCGTTCAACAAAAAACTGATACCGTTATACCAATATCCTAAAATAAATGAATGAAGTGAGACAAACAAATAAAAATTAAAGCGTTTTAATCGTTTGATTTCAACATTTAGCATGTTTTCGCGAATTATTTTCCAACTTCAGTGGGTCTACAGACAAATGTGGAGATAACTCAATCTTTCCAAGGAAGAGATACAAAATGAAGAGAATGTAACATGAAATGATAAAATATTAAGAAAATGAAAACTGAGAGAAAATGAAATAAAATAGCATGGATTCAACTTTATCAAACTAAACTCTTGAGACAATTAAAGATTTGTCGGTGGTGAACTGAGAATTGTTCATTTTGTGTGATAAAAAACATATTATATGAACATGAGAATATATGCAGGAAAGGCGCAATCTAAAGCAAGAATAGTGAGATGGGAGAAGGTTGGAGGAGAAGTAGACGAACACTTGTCAATCAAAATATTTAAAATCGGACTACGGTTTTTTGACAATATTTAGTAAATCCTACAAAATCTGGACATTGGAACAATTTTGAAATGTTCATTTTCTTGTTTTAATTTCTTAAATGGAGAATTTTAAAATTGATGTTGGGTTCAAACGAGTGATTTTTATCAATCATATGTTGGAGACAACAGAAGTGTCAACATTTAATTTGATTTTTGATGTGTTAATTTGATCTGCAAGTCCATTTTTTACCCCTTTATACTACATAAGCAGAATTAGTTCCCACATTTTAGAAATAAATGCTAATTTTGTCAACAGAGGATTTATAACAGGGTATGAAATTTTAAAGGAAATTTGAATTTTTGTAGATAGCAACAATGTTAGGTTTTTAAATGTTAATCTATTTTTATTCCATGTGGGAGATGCAAATAAACTTCTTGTACTTTAAAGCTTCTTAAGTAGATGATACATTATAATATGTACATTCTATTTATATTTACTAAATTTCGTGTATTGAAAATTCGTTTTAAATACTTTAGATCTCGAATATATATGAAGGGGTATGTATGTGTGTGTTATTTTTTCTTAAAATAAAAGTGTACTCAAAACAGTTTCGAATAATATAATAGACGCACATCCCAGTTTGCATGATCATTTACTTGTGTTCTAATAATACTTATTGACAAAGCGAACTCCGTCATATACAGATAGACTTTAGACAATCAAAGTGGGAATATGTGTATTTGGTGCGCCTCAAACTGAAAAGCTCAAACTTTGAATTTGTTTTATTCACAGGTCCACGAGATGATACTGAAGCCCCTTGGAGAAGAGTGATTATTCGCAAAACTGGAGTGACTATTTATTGGAAAACTTACGTTAGTGTTCGACAAATATAAATGTAATCAAATTAAAATAATTTAAATAAACTTTCATTTTCTCTTCTTTAATGTATCGAGTTTCGAGTGTTTAACTGAACGGTCATTATTTCGAAGTCGTGCTGAATTTTTGTGAGAAAATTGTGATGTAGGTGCCTCGGAAACTCCAATAACGAAATTTTTTATTATTCCACAATATTTCTTGTCCCGGCCAACAACGGCTTAAATAGTTTTTTTCAAGTTGTTTAGATCAAAGAGCTATTGTACATCACTGTACTATCTCAGGCGTTTAGATAGAATATAGGACGTTTTAGAACCCCCAAAGCTTGATTTCTTCAAGAATCTAATGATCCTAAAATGAATAGAAAATTCTCAGTTTTCCAGCAGTGGAACGAGTTGCATCAAATAACCACACTAGGGGTGACCGACGGGTCGGAAGACATCTTGTTGCAAATAATGGATGGGCACAATCAGTAGGAGTGGTCATGGATAGGGCACATGTAATGAGAATTATTGCCTATAGACATTTAATTTTGTGTGTGTGTGTGTGCCTTTTATTAACGGGAAAGACTATGCTTGAGGAGCCCAGGAGCAACCGTAAGGAGACATCTCAGACAAATAATGCGACAGACAAAATTCAAGTACTAAATAAGGGCCCATGAATTATTAGAACTGTTTATATATAAGTTTAAAGTAGTTTAGAATAAAGTACTTTACCTAATGGCCAACATCCGTTAACACTAGACACATCCTGAATTTTCGTTTACACTTTCTGAAACATCAAAAAAGGTAGGGTCTATGTGAAAATGTGTTGGGAAATGGAGCAACGTTCAAATAGATGAATGTGAGGAAAACACGAGCCTCATTTTTTGTTTTCTTCTGTTTTTTAATTTTTTTTTTAAATAAAGAATTTGTAACGAAATAAACTATAAAGAAGAAAGTCCAAAAAATAGAGAAAGAAAAAATGGAACCACATAAAAATTAATAAATAGTACATGATGACACGAAAATGTATTATTACACATTACATCGAGATTCACGCAGCCTTTTTATACGACTAATGATAACTATTGATATTTTTTAACCAGAGATATTAAATATATTTATTAAATAGTGATATTTTTAGATTTAACGGTTACGGTTACAGCTGGCATGCAGGATCCAGCCAACGCCACCTACCGGACAGCCACCTAATGCTCCAGTTAGCATTGGTTAACATAAGCACAGTTGACTTCAAAATAGTAGTACGAGTTAAGTTTGAATTCAAAATGTAGAGAAGACCAGGACCTTTCTTTTTCCGTATACTAACTTAGTAACTGATTTAGACCCGATAAGGTGCTTCAGAATTCTGAGTTGTGGAAACCAGAGAGGGCAGTCACCACCTGACAGGTCGTCTCGGCCCAGTAATAAACAAACTCTAACGAAACATTTAATAAAACGTTAATTATCTTCCAACTGTAAACTTCTCTGTGATTGGTCAAGAATCTGTAGCTAGAATGAAGCTGTATCATATTAATTCATTATCCAGTGATATGCAGCCATTTAATAGAGTATATATCATTGGGAGGTGAACAGTTTATATTTAATCAATTTAATTGTTCAAATAGAAATGGTGACAATATTATATATTGTGGTGTCAAAGAAAGGTGAACAACAAAGGTGGTGACGGAATGTACGAGACATAGGTAGTTAGTAATACGAGCTCCATACACTGTATTAGTAGGCAATCTTAAGTGACTATATTTTTCATTATTTAATTTTAAGCACAACAAATCACTTTTAATTTACGAAATAAGTAGTCAGACCATGGAGCTAGAATGCGTCACAGCTCTCATGGGTAGTTAGGTGAATGTGGATCAGACGAATGTATTCGTTTTTTCTTTAATGTAATGGTCAGTGTTATGAAGACTTCATGAAAAATCGATCACTTCAGCTTTGAAGCACTTGTGACGCAGACAAAAATGTGCTAAAAGAATATCAAATTATAACATTTGCTCACTTTGAACGTCTGCAAAGTATTCTCTCCCCGCTCTTCCTCTTACACTCTAAGATCAGCACTGCACTCAGACTCCTCTCTCTCACACACACACACACACGGTCTCCTTCAGTGCACGCAACGCAGCACCGCACCGATATTTCAAGGTTGTCCCCAGTTTAAAACAATCAAAAACATGAGGTGTGGCATGATTTCAAACCGATAAACGATTTACTTTAAAAAATACAATCGTATTCCTACTATTATGCAAGTCAAGTACAAGAAAGAAGTACTTCCAGACTGGTCGCCTCATCATATCTAAACACCAATTGTCATACCTCTAAACATGAGGCGATTAAATGTCCTGTCCTTACGTCAGCGCACGGATAAGTTGGATAAACAGAAGTTTGAAAAGGTCCACTAACGCAGGGAGACACAGAGAATCACCGAAGAGCATAATACTTTTTTATACTTCTTATAATTGCAATGCCTAACTTTCTTACAATCACTACAGGATGATTTTGCATTAATATACCGATGTTTCATATGTAAGTGATCAGAGAGTTTTTTCTCCATACATTTTTAATCTTCGTCTACTTATTACACTTTTAGTAGGGGGCAGGCCTGACCTTTTTCAGCTTAAGCACTGACAGGGAATCATCTACGCGATTTCCGAGTCCGCGTCGTGCAGGATTTTCTACACTGACTAAGTATTTTTCGACTCTAGCTTGCTAACTAGGTCGAATTCAGCCGCTGTCAGAAGGAGAATTTTAGGCAAGCCCACAGCTCTGATACCTGTAGGTTTCTCGTGTTTCTCCGGTCAACAACGGCCAGGTGAATACCGCAGCAGTATCCCCTAACAAACGGGCCTCCTTCCTTGTCCTAACAATCAGTCCGTCCCTTACTTACATCACACTAACACTTACATGCCCGACACTACCTTACATCAATGCCGAGAGACGCGGCCGTGGGATGTTTTAGAGCTTGTCCCGGCTGGTGGCGGTGCCTCGCTGGTAGGGTAGGATACTTTTTGGGCCCGATACAATTTCGATGGCCGGCGTTATACTGGAGTCGTCCGAACGCTCGATATCCAGCAGCATCAAGTTCAAGCGCATTTGTCGCGAGAGAAAAACATGTTCTACACTTACGGGACTTAATGAATATAGCAATTGATGCCCTCGGAATCAATCAAACCGACAGCTCAGATCTCGCCAATCCATGTAGGCAACTGCATTGATGTGATAAAACTTGCACTATACACAGTTGCTTGCCTTTTCCATCTCTTCAGTGACCTTTATCAATACCGCATTATTTAGGCTAAAAGAACCTAACTTCAATTCAACACAGTTCTCTATAACTTTATATCATGTTTAGAACAATGTTCATAACACGTCAGAAATATTGGCAAAATTACAAAAATACATCTGTAACACTTACACTATTTTATAACAACTGACTAAATGCCGGAAATACAAAGAGCGAATACACAAGTAAAATAATTTCTCTTGCATAACTTCTCTGAAACAATAATTATGGGTGTATTAAGATTTCAAAAAGAATAAACGTTAAAGATGTCATTTAATGTTTTCGCATATATATTGTATTACTAGCAATGATTTTCCAACCCCTATGTAGAAACTAATAAGTAGTTTGCTAAGCTGAAGCTGTTTCCAGATGTAACGTGTTTGTATCCACATAAGGTACACGTGTTTTCACAAAGTGTTTGAGGCACGCTAGGTATTTCATAGCTCCGTAACAATAAAAGTCTTTACAAATTTCACGTTGAAATAAAATCAGGGTAATTATTTTACAAGTCTGTTGACGTTTGGTTCTTCAGCATTAATATTTCTATGACATAAGTAACATCTGATAGGCATTGACAATTGGTCCAAATTATACTTCAATATTTTCGAAGAATATTATTAGTTCAATATAATCACTACAAAGGTAATAATAATAACCGTATGTCACTTATCTCTTACACATTCACCACAAATAATTTTCCTAGTGAAATTGCGACTTCTAAGGAGTCCCAATCAAGTAGTATAAATTCTTTATTTAGTATGTATTTGGCACTTTGGGTCGATAGACCTAATGTGTCCCATATGTCTGGGTCTAGTTAATATCCCAGGCTTGGAGGTAAGAGCAACATGTGGCAAACATGACGTTTCCCCTTCACTGTAACTAGCGAAATCCTCCCATCTGAGCTTTTCTTCGTCACGCACAAGGAAATGAGACGATTTTAAAAGAAAAATACAACTCTAGTTTTGGCTACATAGGGAATAGAATCCAAGACCACATCATCGGAAGCTAATATGCTGCCCATGAGCCATCCTACAAGCCTTTATCTAGTACCTACATAAAAATCATAAAAATGTTGACGATTTACAAGAATAACAATTGGAAGGGTAGAATATTGTGACAAATTACAAATAATGTTGATGAAAGGCATACGCTATTTAGTATTCATATTGTAAATACTAGTAAAAATTATAAATTAAATATTATTTTTTTGAAATTTTAAGAATAAAATAAATTTCAGACGTAAATATAAGTAGCATACACGTCGCCTACGAGAGTCGAAAAGATGAAACGCAAAACGATACGAAAGTTGTCTTAGCAACGACAAACAACACAAAAAAATTTTATTTAATGGTCGAGAAATTTAGAAGAGATGAGTAATTAATGAGAAGAGATGAAATAAAGATAGCCATTTTCAACGGGAATGCGGAAGTTGCTTTTTCACGGCTTGCCTATTTAATTAAAGCCTATTTTTGACGGCTTTTCCGTTATTATTAGGTTATCGATATACACTGAAACAAAATTAAATGACAAATTATAGCATACAAAATAGATCACACAAACAGTTAATGACAATAAAGATGTCAAAACTCTCTATTATTAATTAATTCATGTCCTTGAAAATAACATATTTCCTCTTCTTATCATATCAGCAATACGTCATCCATTTCTGAGGAAAATATTTATGGCCGTTTAATACACCATATGAAAATCTGTTTTGCAGGGAAAGTTCGCTAGAAATTCTAGCGGCTAGATGACTTGTTGATTTACTACGTTATCTGTGTGTGCTTCTGTCTCTCTGAATAGGAAGGTGAGCCCTTGTATTTTATCGCTTTTGGGCGTGCCCCTATAAGTGCAACCAGCTGCAAGAGCTCGCCAAGAGCGTCCCCATCTTATCAACAAGCGAACTCTCGGAATTATCAAGATTGGTTTTAAGAGTTACACAATATTGCCACCAGGCAATGTCATCACAATGACTAGGCAACTCTGGTGACATTGTAGTAGTTCGTACGCTGAACAGTCGTATTAATATCAGGTCTCCTCGAAACTCTTTCGCCCAAAACTGCCATGGAGCGTTGGCGTGGTCGTGTCGCCGTGGTGACGGGCGCCAGCGCGGGCATCGGCGCTGCCATCGCCTACCAGTTCCAAGACGCAGGGCTCAATGTAGTGGCTCTAGCACGAAGGAAGGAGAAAATCCAGGTAAGGCCGTTGACAAGTCAAAAGTTTACAGCAGGCGTGTCAAACCACGCCCACACAAGCTGCCGGTCCGTGACCTGGGAAGCCCAGCTTACCTACGACCAAGGGCCGCTTCCCCTGACTCCGCTGACATTTCCCCTCCAGATCCAGAAAGGGGAGTACCAGCCCAGACCAAAGCGGTACGAGGCGGGGAATCAGGACCTTCCACATAACGTGCTGGAAACCATTACTGTGCCGCGCTCTGCTGCAGCACCTTCTTACAGGAACTAAAACACGAACTTCTGCCTACCATAGTGTAAAGTGCGTGGCTGCTGCGTGAGTTCCCGGGTCGCCAGCCGACCCATAAAGTTAGCACCGATGATCGTGCATTCTTCAGGGGTTTCTTATATGTGGATATTATGAGTAATTGAACAATTAAAAGACAACTTTCCTTTTTCTCACAAATTAGCTAATTTTTATGTGCGGAAGTTGGCGAGCCTAACCTGCAGCTGTGCCTGGCGACACTGGCCTCCTAGAGTAGCACCCTCGAACTTTGTCCCCTGTTTTGATGGAGAGTTGCAAGGCCCTGCGGGGAACAGTGGAGAAAATGTGACAGTGGAGAATTATATTATGTTTATATTCAGACGAAAATCCGCGACGAGTGGGAATCCGCAGATATCACGCTCTTACGGGCTTTATAATACCCTTCAGGGCAGTAGGATCTTTTGGGGTGATGCGAGGAAATCTAAACACAAGTACACATAAATAAATTAAACCGGGTTTAATGTGTTCTGGAACCCTCAGTTGAATACAATGAACACACACACATGAAAGAATCACAGAATAACAAAAAAAAATGGTATCTTTCTCTTTAATATTGCATTCAATCCTAAATTCACGTACTTTATTTTCTGGGAATTACTTTGAATAATTTTAAACTGTACTAATTTCTCACGACTTCGCATGACGAAAAGCTCCCCTTTTTCTACTTTCAAGTTAACTTCACAAAATTCTAACTACACTTCTCTCTGACGTTCAAAATTCATACTGAATCTTACAGGCCATTTAATTGTATTATCGCCAGTTTTTTCGGTTTCCTCCCTACAGTTGCCTTGGAGAGGCAGGAGTTTATTTTCAAATCGGGTACATAATTTAGCTGCAGCCGTTTAGGCTTTTGCAGCTGAAAATAGGGCCTATCTTAAATATACTATCTTACAATCTAACTTACTAACAAATACAATTGCCACTTTGGGCCTATTCCAGTTTTTACGAATTATTTATAATGTTATAGAAAGTCGCCACACGACGACAATTCTATTTAGATGTTGCTGCGTGGACGGCGATCAGAATAAGCATTCAGAATGGTAAGCGATCGCTGTTCTTATGTGACCGCCCTCCGCGTACGGGTTGAGTCATATCCCCTCCCCAGTTTGACCCTGTACACGTCACCTCGTCTGCGCTGCCCCGCGGACATCGCTTGCAACTGCATTGAAAGCAGCGGATATAACTCGCGCAACTTTCCTTGAACGATGAATTGAAGAAACGCGGGTAGAGTGTGGGTATTGGTTACGAAATCGGCAACTAGATTTTATAAAGCTATGACAATCTTTGGAAAATCAGTCATGCCTTCGCAACCTTCTTAAAAATTTGAGTTGTAACTTTCTCAGGAGTTCGAGGTATATCTTATGATAGAACTTCCCCTATATCGTTCATTTCTTTAGATTTTTTGGAAAAAATCGCGGACAGAAGTTCTCTTCAAGTGAAAATTTTATCTATTCCGCGCCAGTGAAGCTGTGTTTGGAATGTTGTCATCAGTGCTCACTGCAATCTTTTGTCTTCAACTGATTATTGTGTCAGAGGGAAGCAAGGCCATCGTTCAAGAAAAGTTGTGCGATTATACTAAACCGCGTCCTTTTTTTTTTGACTGGAACCGCGATCGCTTACCTTTTTACCACCGTCATTTTGTATGACAAGTGGGCGTGTGGGACGGACGTGGAAACCCGTCTTCGTCACAATATTCTTTACTACCTATTACTATTTCATGTTTATTTTATTTTAATTTCTGTTTTGCATTTATAAAAAAAACTTTTGCCAAGAGGTGGAAATGATTGTAGTATGTATGAAATGAATGTGTGCATGAACGTAAATATGGATGAACGGATGTATGGATGTGTCAGATTCAAATCGGTCAGATTAGAAGACTTCGAGCTCAAATTAAGTTAACACTCTCGAAGTAAGAACTTCTTGTGTCGTTCTGGATATGACAATGTTATTTTAATTTCGGGGGTTGTGCTTTACACAAAATTTCTCGAACTTTTTTAAAGTTTTCTGCAAAATGGTTGCAAATGTTTTCTTTAAACGTTTTTCTGGCATAAAGAAAAGTTCATTTATAAAACATAGTTTCGATTTCCATTAAAACATCTGAAAATTGCAAATGATGATGATGCCGCCGTGTGTTAACTGACAGGCAGTACTAGGCAACTGCCTATGGCCCCGATGACTAGAAACATTTTTAAAACTATTTTAAAAATAATTAAACTAATCAGACACTTAACTTGTGTAACCATGCATTAATTTTCGAGTCATGGTTAGCTCTTGGTCAGCGTGCTCGCTTTCCACGACGCGGCTCGGGGTTCGAATTCTGGTCGAGCCAAGACTGCAGTATATAGTGCGCTTTTCCGGCAATGTTCCACTATAAGTTGCTGTGTAACGATGAGAAACTTGACTTCTCAGGTTGGGAATATCGGTATACAGCATGGTGATTTCTACGGTATTTCTACGTACATACATGGCGTGACAGCCCGTGAACGGGCTCAGACCTACCGGCGACGTCCCTGCCTCGCGGTCACGGGTTACGGGGGTACGTGTGGTTAACAAGTACATATCCCCACACCGTATTCCGGTCTTCTCAACCAGAGAAGTGAATTTTCTAATCGTCACACAGCAACTTACATTCTGATTTCCCCACTTTCACAATATTCATCAAGAATACATTCTAAGTACATGCATACATAGACAGAATGTGTTCATATTGAATATCGTGAAAGTGCGGAAATGAGAGTAAGAAGTGAACTCTTTATTTGGTGGAGAGTTCCAAGGCCCTGGTTTGCAGGAGGCCGTGGAGAGCGCTCGGCAAAAGGCTAAGGAGCGAGGACGGGTGTCCTTGGGCAAAGCGCCCTCCCCTGGCAAACTGCACGCCCTCAAGTGCGACGTCAGCAACGAGGACGACGTCCTCGCCGCCTTCAAGTGGGTCAAGGACAACCTCGGGGGAGTCGACATCCTCGTGAACAACGCGGGAGTCACTGGTGAAACTAAATTGACTGGTAGGAATTCGCAGGATATGCAGTCAATTTGATTGTACCGGTTTCAATAGCGTAAAAAGTGAACTTAATTAAATGAAGATAATTTATTCTCAAAACATATAGTGACTATCTGTTACGCATTATCAAACTTAATAATCAATACCAGTGGTGGCTAGCGCCCTCAAAAGTTGGTGGTTTAGAGAATAATAATGACACTGGAAAGACTGACGCTAAAACTGGTACTATGAATTTATAAGTACGTTTCAGAAATCGTAATTTTTCATTTTTAAAATTTTACATTTTTCTTCGAAACATTCTCATTATCACATTATTTTCCATTATTTAAACTTATGAATAAAGAACACGTGCGCTTACCTATTTGTAAAAGAAGTCAGCACGCCTTTCCTCGCTCGTATTAAATTTTGTGATAATTCTTCATTTAAGTCTGCTGTTTGGGTGAGGAAGTCACTTCGTTGGAAAGCATGGCAAGTGCCGATACTATATCTTCTGCCATTGTATTGCACAGGTCTTGAACTACCGTGCCCAATGAAAATAGAATCTATCCCTGTCTCGACAGCCACAACAAGAAATTATGTAATACCTTTGGGTCACCGTTTTCGAAGGGCATTTCATATAAGGCTACAAGAAGGAGTATACGAACCCCCCGGAAATGTAGACGTATTAGTAGTTCATGCAATTAGTTATATAATATTATTTTAGCTTTATTTTATGAGTC
>BOPP01000306.1:670811-704298 GCA_017312745.1 Gryllus bimaculatus | reverse complement strand
GAAACGTAATACTCAACTTTCACAAAAGCAAGATTCATTCCAAGCGTGAATCATTTCGAATACATGCACTTTTTCATATCCTTTGACAAATATTAAATCGAGTATAATGTAGAAATCGCGTTTGTAGACTTACAAGAAAACTAATAAACGATCTCAGATCTATTTAATATTGTTTAAGTTTGCAAAAAGATCAGAGAACATCTGGGCGAAGGGAGTTCGAACTACTAACTCGCGATCTGTCGAGACGCGGTGGGGGGGGCGGGGGGGTGTGTTAGCGACTGTGTAGAACTTTGTTCGAGTCTGGTTACAGCTGACTAACATCAGTGAATCTCCTCCCCCTGAGAGCATGGTGCACTTCCGCCCATGTCGAAGTGAAATTGCAAGGTTGACAAAGGCAGTGTAAAGACTCGCAGTACATGCGGCTTTAATTTCTTGTGTTCATAATTTGCAGTTAGCAAAAAATGTGATGCATATGACTTACGAGACAGCTAATAAATGACCACAATGTCCTTATTTAATAAATTACTATATACTCGGTATAATAGCGACATTTTCGCGTTTATTGTGTCAACATGCTACAACACATCGTCACCATGTTTAATACGCTTTAATACCAATAAATTCCGTCATCATATGCAGTTAATTGGCTGCAAAAAAGGTCAACAGAAAACATCAAAAAAACTTAATTGCCTTATTTGCAATAATGCCATAATATGTACATACGTACAAGGAATAATAATAATAGTAGTATATTTACTAATGCTTTAACACTCAAATGCTACACGTCTAGAACAAATTATATAGAAGGGACAATGAGACTCTGTTGCGAATCTGATCAAATCATTTTCATTAACGAACTTCAAGCAGTACGTATCAGTAGCATACAGATAAAGTATCTCAAAATATTAATCAGTTCTAGGCGTATTAGCAGGGAGGATCTCTTTTACCAAATACATGGTGAAAATGACGCATAAGATGCTTAAATTATAATTGCAGTTGAGGTAATGTTTCTGTTGGTTGTACGCCAATATCTTGGATCGAAAGTGTAATGGCAAACACTCTAATCACCTATCGGAGGCTAGGATGCGATGTTCAAAAATTGTTGGAGAAGTAATTACGTTATTGATAAGAGATTTATCACCATATGAGTCATTCGAAAAATGTGATTATGTGCTCACATCAACCTCCTTACATGCCAGGAGTTTGTAAAATTTAATCTGAAGCCATAAGTACATTTAACGTAGTCATTTAAAACTAAGTAATTTATAACATGCCACTCATTTAAAACATTGCAGTCATTTAAATAAAGTCATTTAAAACAAAGTCATTTAACATAGTCATTAAACAACAGTCATTTTAAAACGGTGCAAATCATTTAAAACATAAAATAGATTTATATTATCTACATTTTTCGTTCATAGAAAATAGTCTCTGAATATAGCTGAATATTAAGCAATATTAATGAGAATAGCTATTATTAAGGAAAGTTATTACGCCTAATACAAAGATAAACGAATCGGGTCTCGCATATCAACATAACTGTGTGAAGGTAAAAATCTTGGTTAATATTATGATGTATATAGATTTCTTTATAATTGCTTTTTAATTTTAATATATCGTAAGAAAAAACTTTTTACTTCCATACAATAGCGAACAGACAGAAATTTATAGTATTACATCCAGTGATTTAATCTGACAAGTTTATCTAACGTTCCTCTTTCCAGCCATTCTCATAAACATAAATCTTACCTACTGTCAGATATCTAGTGCCTCGCAATCAGATATTCTATGATTCATTTGAGTGCATGGTCTGCTCCGTCGTCTTCTGAAGATATCCATTATAAATAAATTGTTTAGCTCTACAAATTATGGCATTCACAGCAGAATGTCACAAACGTACCACTGAAGAGTTTTCGTCTACGTATCTATATTATAATCTTTGAATTCCATTTTATCTTTATTTATCACTTCTAATGTGTGTAACAGTATTCTGCAATCGACCTACACCACAAGTACATGTTTTGAAAACGAGCGACTTTAGAAGCGAGTTTGCAAATTTGTACGAATGTAATAAAGCAGCATTATAAACGAGTTGCATACTATATTTTTTGAATAACAGCATTATACATTTATAAGGGAATAAAACTTAATTTTGCGAAACAAGTTCTCTGTGACTACTCGGGTATTTGACATCTTGCGATCAAACGGTGGTTGGCTGTTCCGTTTAGCTCGACCTCCCTCCGATACTCTCTCTATGATTGGCTGAATGTGTGATGACGTAATTATTCGTGTTATAAAATCTAATACGTCATCATTTGTGCCGTAAAATGCCCGATTATGAACGATTTCTTGCAACAGAAAAGGTTCTTTTATAATGCTGGAATACAACAAAATATATATATGCATGTTCCTTGAAAAAAAAATGAAAATAAAATTAGGACTGTCAATGATCTTGCAGTTATTGATGATATAATTGACGAGATAATTCTCGAAATTAAATAAAACGTAACTAAAGATGCAACCAGTTAAAAAACAGCCAATAATCATTGGCACACCAAGTTTCGTAGCATGCCTGGAAAACACGTACAGACAAACCACATTCAATGAATGTCACCGGGGCAGCTTTTCATACTTTATTGCAGGCGGGGAGATGTGCAACTAAGCAAAGTTGTCGATTTGCAAAGTCCAAAGTATACACTCATTTATTGTTTTCCCACATATTTTTCGACATCAGTTTTAGTGGCAGCGTTGAAGGGCGTTCCTTGTTCAGTAGTCTATTAAGAGTGAGGATATAGTTATCGCGTAGAAAAAATTGATGATTTTTATAATTTTAAATCTTTTAACAGGAAGTAATTTTATGTCTTTTATGCCTTTAGTTGTCTTTGACAAACTTTTTTTCTTTTACTTGCTTTTGATATTTTGCATGAAGGCAAAAAGGCAAAAATCAAATTATTTTTGTTTGTGCCAGGTTCCTCCAACTATGATATTTACTATTTATCTAATAAAACATCTACAACCTTTTTTTCGGTTTTGAAAACTTTAAAGAAATACTATAGTATTATAGGTAGCATATGTTTAAACATTTTTATCCTGTAAAATTTATTGAGTATCATATATTACTAGTTTTGCCAATAGAACAAAATTATAAATAATAAATAAATGTAGTAAAACAATTGTATTCGCTTCAAGGTGCAGATATTGTCCCGTTTAACAATTCTAGAGAAAATATAAAAACATATACCAGTATTTTTTCAAATTCTATTTTTGTAACAAACTTATAAAACAAATATATATAAACCAAATATATAAATATTTCCTTTTAATTTATTTTTCAGCCGAGTAGGTCACGGATATTTTGATTTGCCTGGTGTACACATTTACGCCTCCACGAAGCATGGAGTACGTGTGTTGACGGAAGGTCTGCGTAAGGAACTTGTGGCGGCCAAAAGTCGAATTCGTGTGACGGTGAGTAATTTAAAAAAGGACCCAAAAGGTGCATTTACTACATTTTAGCCAATCGGCATTGATTTCAGTTCAACTGAATCCCGAAGCAATTTAGTAACATTGCAAAGTAAAAAAAAAAATAAAATCGTGAACTTTATTCTTCAGAAGAAGAGTTTAAAATAATGAATACACTGATTGTCTTGCTCCAATAGAATCTTCTTCTCCTTTCGTTACAATTCATAAAAAGTTTCGAAATAACATGTGATCTTTACTTCCGCCACAAATTTCTTGAGGTTCTCTAACAGTATCCATGCTGTTATCCAATAATATATTTTCACCGGTGAAGAATAAAAAAACTCGCAGAGCAAGTTCTCTAAACAACTCAGGGAAGAATATTGATTCAATAAACTCTAAACTTTAAAATTATCAATCAGTTCATCACTAAGTTCAACGATAATACAATAGTTGTAATATACATTATTCTTAAAATTAAAAAAAATCCAGTATTTCTATGATTAAAAACCTGCATTTATAATCAATAAATTTTAAAGAAATAATTAATTCATAACGAGCATTTTTTAAGATATGAGCGAGGAGAATAGGTCTGTCACAGCTAGGTGGGTGAGTGGGATGAGGACTGGCTTCACAACATAATGTTGAATGCATCTTTTGCTGATTTTTGTTATTGTTAGAACCACGAGAAATGAACTTGAAGGTATCGATTGCGTTTATGCGTTACACTGCTCATCAATTGCTGATTTCTTATTGCAGGAGGTTAGCCCAGGAGCAGTGCAAACCGAAATCATCGACAACCTGCCGTCAGTTAAAGAGGGAATGGCAGCGTCTCTGGGAAAAGACATTTCCGACTTCTGGACGATGCCGCACCTTAAGGCCGAAGATGTCGCAGATGCGGTCGCATATGCAGTGGCTACGCCCCCTCACGTGCAGGTACTGCTACAGACTACCAATCAAAATAGAGAAAGTGGTCACCATAATTCTTTTAAACTAGTGGTGATAAAACAGCACGCACTTTCTCTTCCGTATGTTCACGTCCTTCGCACTGTCCAACACTAAAATTAAATAAGAAACAATGGAGCCATGATTTTGAAAATTTTGATAAGGTCCCAGGGGCTTCATGTAAAGTACCCCCCCAAATTAGAATATCGGTTTCAAATTCAAGTGTCGTGACATCAGCCAGATAAATTCCGTGTTGAAAACTATCCCAAGAGTATATACTTAATAGTTTCCACGCATTCCACTAAAACTTACAATATCACATAATTCCTCGCGTTATTTCTAATTTTTCAACTTTCGAAAATTCAGCGAGTTCAACGACAATTACTCATACACCATTCTTTTAAGCGAACCTTGATAGATCAGACAGACGGCCAGACAAGACGGATAGCCAAACGTCCAGACATACAGACGCCGACAATCAATTTCTCGGTATCAAAAACCCATAAAACATGGATTCTGACTGCAGAACGAAGCGACATTTTAGAAATTTTGAGAAATCTGTTTATTTAACACAATATCACTGTAAAGTCGTGGTGTTTTGTGTTTTGTTTCATCCTTAAAACCATGGAATTTCAATTGTTCATTAAGACCACAAATACATTGCCACTGACGTTTCTTCTAAAATAATCATGTTTTTTCTCAGAATTTTTAAAATGTCACTTACACCGTGCTGGTTTTCACCCATTCATTCAGGAACAAGATTTATCTAATTTCGTTTCCAGGGTCCGGCAATAAGTCTTTTTATGTAGAAAGTTCGCCTTTTTCGGCAAACGATTACAATACGTACTTTCTCTACTTACGAAGTGGGGGAGAGAAAGCAAAATAATATTGACATCTCGAATAAAAGTGTCATTCTCCCGCATCTATTTCCAAATGTAGGATTTCATTCGTAAGCGGAAGTCTCACTTCATGTACTAATTACGTAAATAAATACTTTGCGATGTATTGCGGTATCATTGGTTGCAATGGACTTCTTGAAATTGAAAGTTAATTGCTTGTAAAATTTAGAGTTCTGGTACAAGTTAGTTATATTAAAACAACAATGTTATTATTATTACAATTATTATTGTTATTATTATGTATATTTATTTTTATTGTTATTTTTAATTGCATTAAGCACATTTTCAGAGACTGTCATATGTGATAATTTACGACCAACAACGTATCTAAAATTTCATAAAATCGTAAACAGTTTTGTCTCGAATATTTTTGTAATGAAGCACAATGCTAGATGGAAAAGATTTCTGCTATGTATAATGATATTTATCCTAAGGAAAATCCATTTTTCAAAACATTTCTTACGGAGATAATAGGGGCTCATATGTTGGGAGAATTCTTCTATTGCATCTGAAAAATTGTTTGGGGAAAATGAGAAAAGTTAGCCTAATGATACATATATGAAAAATATCATGAATAATTACCGAGCGGCAAACATTTTATGATATTGCCAGATAATTGTATTGTATTAGGTAAAAGCTGAAATAATTAAAAATTAAAACAAACATTTCAACATTTATTGAAAACCAAATAAATATGATATGTAAAATGGTTTTGTCCACGAAGTTTATCCTTGTGTGCACGTGCGTGCAGTGACAGTAAATTCATTACTTTCTCTTCTTTGTTTACAGATTCACGAAATTATCTTGAGTTGCGTTGGAGAACCATTTTAGACAGAAAAAACAATTCAAACTTTTTGCAAAGGATTGGATTTAATCATGAGTATATTATTTAAGTATAAAAGCTGTGTGTAACTTATATATATTGAAAATTTAATAATTTTTGAACCCCGTTATATTGTGTTTACATAATAAAATACTTTACCTTACAATATATTGTTACTTGTGAAACTCACAATATTTCTGATTCTTTCTCACCATCTGTCATATTTTCTATTTCATTTCTTTCCCAAGTCCCGATGGTGGAGGATTTTTCCATTAAGGTACCTAACTAGATACAATTCAGAAGTTTGCAGTCTGGAGGTCTCTGATGGTCGGCTGTTCCCTTCGGTCGTTTTCCGCAGTTTCTTAGATCAATTCCAGTTGAATTCAGGAATCTTTCCTTCGTTCCCTTTGTGTCCCTCTCCCCTTACCTACACCCAAAACACTAATATTCACTACACTACCACACATGTTGGGTGACCAGTTGTGCAGTTCGAGAAGACCTCGTTTGCTGAGATAACTGCAGGGAGCAAATCTCTACATGTCGGTGGTGGGTAGGTTAGCGCCAAATCTCACTCTCCGAGCATAGGAAAGGAACACGGTGACCTACCAGGATTTATCATTCATTTCACTTACGAGACTAATTATAGCAGTAGAGACGTCTGGAAACTAAATAATCAGTTAATCAAGCAACAAATTATATTCTGAATATAATTAATTTCTGAATGTGTTCTTGCAATGCACAAGGGGTTATTTGTACTTTTATTGAGATTGCAAAGAGAATATTTTTGTTTCAAGCAAGTTAAAAATGTTTATTTGCAATTATTGTATTTTTAGATAATATAACGTATGTATTTTTTTATAAATCCATGTATGTTACTTTTGTTTAAACGAATTTCTTATGTTTCTTATTTATTTAGTTTATGATGGTTAGATCCCCTTGAAATTCAGTAAATATTGCTTGCTCCTTCGATGAGAACATTTCAGTAAAGGTCGCTCAGACATATGTAGTCTTCGTATTAGAAGTGGATTGGTGATCTTTAATAGGGTTGAACTCTGAGGATTGAAAAGTAATATACCCGTACACAGTTGTCTCATTCGATAAATTACAAAACACATTCGTGAGACTTCTCAGAGACGTTGTTCACTTCACGACAGTTTCATTCCACGACATGCCGCATTTAAACTAAAATAATACTTTGTTGAAGAAATTCAATAAGATCAACACCAATCAGTTCACGCCCTATACGGTACTTAACTATCATATTGTCAGTTTAATATTTACGATGATTTTTCTGCAGTTTTATAGTTTCTTCTTATAATGCAACTCACACTCAGAGACAAGAACGAGAACCCTTTGCAGCTGCTGCATCTCAGTTTTTTGATACCTTGTAAATATGTGTTAACAAGGCAGAATTGTGGAAATCTCAATTTACAACACTGATCTCTTTTATTTGTGTATCTATTACACTAAATTGACATCATCACGGGAAAGTAACACTAGGCATTCAAATTATTTCTGTCGACTGCTCAAGTTATTGAAACCAAAACTTACTCTTATGACAAGGAATTTTAACAGCAAAATGTACTATTTGAAATGTACTAGTTCACGTACTAAATATACTATCTTCAGTACCCAGTTTTAAATGAAATTTACCTAAATTGTGTTTCTTTCAATTGGTTAATCTAAAAAATACGCAGTTACGAAAACTGAAAGCTGAGTTATAAAAGGATCTTGAATTCTCATAATGATTATGTTATTAATAGAGTAATAACGTGACATGTTGATGGAGAGAATTAACCGCGTATGCTAAGGCTTCAAAATGTCATTAACATTTTTTGGGGGGGAGAGTAAAGATGAAATTTGTAATATTGACTGTAGTATCAAACAGTGACAAGTGATTCTGTTTATTTATTTAACGTCAAAAGCAGTTAAAAACTATGTGTGACGTATTATGAAGAAAAGTGTATACTGTGTACATTTTCTTAAATTATGGGATCCCTTCCCAAAAGCATTGCAAGTCGAATTCTGAAGAAAGACAGAAATGATCACTTTTGGCAAGAATCGACAAGAAAAATTCATTCCAGTTTAATAAACTTCTTGCAAAGACAAATCAGCTACAGATTAGAGATATTATCTCTCATCATGCTCTTTGCAAAGGAATCGATTCCTTGCCGTGAGAACATAAAGAACGATAATTTGAATAATTATATTTCCCACAGAACTCTAGAAGAATTAAACAGGTACTAAAGTTACATTTATTCTCAGAAGTAAAACAAGAGGCCATCTCAGCATTCACTCAAGGGATCAGGAAAACTAGACGAAAAAATTGACCGAGATGGGGTCATTGACCCAAATGTTGAAGTACAATAATGATTACAGGTTATTAAGAATTAAACAGTAAATATGGTAATTTATACATTAAATAGCATTGTTAAAATTAATATTACTTTTCTTTTTGATGCTCAGTATAGTTTTTAATTTTATAGAACCAGTTACGCAGCTGAAAAGATGTTACATGACACTTAAACTGGTGTATAGAAGTTAATTATTTAATGACATCTAGAAATGAGTTATAAAATAATGTTTAAGTATTGAGTGTGATTTTTGTACTGAGCTGTTGATACTGGTACCAGATGAATATGAATCCTACGTCTGGTGTTAGTTATGGACTTCGGTTTCTGAAATATAACAATTATGTTGTTAGCATATGCAAGTGTTATAATGTTTGCAAACACTAAATATAGCACTACATTATTTGTTCCCTATTTTGGCGTTATATTCACGTATTTTTATTAACTCTCCGCGTGACATCGTCAGCTGGTGTCTACAATTGTTACGCGTGTCCCATTATTCTTAGCATTCAAAGACATATATTACGTGTCCGGCGAAGATTGTCAATCGCTCTTCGTTTTGAATGACGACTAACATCTCTTGACCACGCGAAAAGTACTCTTTGCCCTATGCAGAAACAATATAGCGACCAACTACTACTATTGGCTCACGTTTCAAAAAATTGCAACTGGCCTCTTCTCGAGAATTCTTCGAATTCTTTGAAATTGTGGCGTCTATCATGCACTTTGTTGGCACATTGACCATCAAATTGTTTCAAATTTGGCGCCTCGTTTCGAATAATGTAGTTTTAATGCCCCTTGAAAGCATTTCAGAGGAAAAGATCATACACTTCAAACTTCACGCGTTCAAGACTCGTTCTAATTTAATAAAAATAACGCTCAAATTTCTTCCCAATTGACCAAATACTCACTTCTTTCGTGCAAAGTTCCTTGACGTAGATTGTCAACTGCTGCCTGTTAGTTCGGAGCGTCACCCGAAAGATCGCATCAGCTTCTGGGCAGCTCTTCGTGAGAAAACATGTGTGAACATAGTCGAAATTCTTGGATTAAAGTCATTTCCATTTTAGACGCCACGAGATCGCATTGTCATCACAAGCGGCGTGCAGAAAGCTCAGTAAAAACGTGATGGACGCATTCAAGATTCGTTTCAGAGTGTGTCAGGCAACATATCTGCAGTCTAATATAAGGAAAAATGACGAAATTCGTAACGAAAGATTCGATTTCGTCTAGACAGAGGTAATCATGACAATATCTTGATTCTTTCTCCAAAGTAAGAATCTTTGTCAATTGTGTGTGGTTTCTTTTCCAGATCACTCTTGTCTGATAAAAATTTATCCACATTACTCGCAGTTTCTGTTAATTGCTGTCCCAACGCATCTAACGAATATTTCGCAGCCTCAACACACTTATGCAGACATTCATACATATAGATACACTTCTAGAGACTGCTATCTATTAGATTTTTTTGCATAGAGGAGCGCGTTTATTTTATGAAAATCATCAAGGTGCGGTGCTTGAACATGCACGAGATTGGACTGGAATTGTGTCAAGAAGAGATTCTAACTCTTCACGAGCTTATACCTGTTAAGACGCCAAATTTAAATTAAATGAAAGAGCAATGTGCCAACAGTATCCCCACTCCAGTAGAGATTCAAACAGGATCTCGATTTGTAAGACCGGCATGACGCGGGATAAACTGCTCAAGGCGTCAAGGTTCTGACGAGTAACGTCATGTTTCGATTCAGCCTTATTTTTCTTGGCACATTTTGACGTAGAAAAAAAGAGAAACAACTACGAAAATATGCCTGGTATACAGTTGCTAGCAATGTGCAAACCGAATGTTTGCGAAGTCAAAACTAAAAATCGAAAGGTCAAAGGGAAGAGACACGCTTGTAACCAACAAATTATATTTTACAGGACCCAATAGTTCCAACATTTTTAGAACCCACACTTACTAATTACAATTATGAACCCATACGTTTTGAAATGGGAAATTATGAGAGCAAGAGGGAGAGGGAGAGGAAGAGAGAATGGAAGAGAAAGAGAGAGAAGAGAGATGGATAGAGGGGGACAGAGAGAGCCAGAGGTACAGAGAAAGATACAGAAAAAGAGACAGAGAGAGCCAGAGAGCCAGAGAGAGAGAGACAGACAGACAGATAGAAACAGAGAGACAGAGAGAGAAAGAGAGAGAGACAGAGAGACAGAGAGAGAGACAGAGAGAGACAGAGAGAGAAAGAGAGAGAAAGAGACAGAAAGAAAGAGAAAGAGAGAGAAAGAGAGAGGACAGAGAGGGAGAGAGGGACACAGAGAGCGAGGGAGAGGGAAACAGAGCGAGGGAGAGGGAGACAGAGAGAGGGAGAGAGAGAGGGAGACAGAGAGAGATAAAGACAGATAAGAGATGGGAGAGATAAAAATGGGCACTTTCTTCACCTGAAAGACGAACGAGACATCTGCAAAAAGAATCACTAAACTATTTTCCTACCAAATCTTAGCAAAATAAAGATTTTAACAATAACTAATTGTCGCGAACACGACCGATGAGAAGTTAATCTTCCCAACAGTCGTTCTCACACGATGCTTGAAATACCAAATGGTGGATCTCAGGCAGATTATTGAATTCTGCATATGTACCTTTTTTAAGGGGTGGGTGATGCTGAGAATATGATAAAGCAAAACAAAATGTGTATATGTGTTGATAAGAAGGTTTTCATAGAAGTCTTCAACCTCCGGTAAAGGAAGTCAGACGGGGTTTAAAAGTTGGGCCCGGCTTAGGGCATCAGTCTCCACAGTGCCTCTGATTGGGAGGCACTAGTGTTCGAAACCCGTCGGTGGTGGACGAATTTTCGACGTGAGCTAAATAGCTAGGTTGAATTCAACCGCTGTCTGGAGGAGAATTCTATCGGTCGGCTGCTCTGATAGGTAGTTTCCGTGGTTCCCCCGATCAATACCAGGCGAATGCCGGAGCGGCGAAAATGAAATGAATGAGTAATTATTGTTATTCCAAATATTGTCCTCGGACATTTTTATATATTTGAGATCTTAAACTAGGTAAGATAGTTGACACGAACAACTTAAGAAGATTCGGCGATCGCCCTGTGAGAAAGTAGCTAGCCGAACGAGCAAAACACTAAAAGAAAATTAAATGAAGTTAAATTAAAGATATACTGCAGGTGGTTCCCAACGTAGGACATAGATCATGACATTTTTGAAGCTTTATTTTATCTCCTAGCAATAATAATAACTCAAAGACTGTGTAAAATATTGATACTGATGACAATCAGTCAGTGTGAATTGGCAGGTGCGATTGCGTACATTAAAGTTACTGGTATTTATGAATCAATCGACATCTTTTACTGCACCAATCTGTCTGGAAATTGCCCATTACACAAACATGAAATGTCTAAACGGTATCTAGAAAGTGCCCGTTCCATGAACATGAAATACCGTTTAAAACACCCGTTTTGAATCCTATAGTCGGTTTTATAGAGCCAACATTAGAATACCTTTGTTATTTCCAAAACTATTATTTACATGTAATTGATGTAATCCCATTTTAGTACACCCACTCATAGAAATGTCTAATCCAGTTCGTGACTTTAATTTTTTTCATGACGCCTACAACTGAAACAAAGGCACATCTTTAATTGCTTAGTACGCTTTCTATAAGAGTATGTATTACTCTACAATAATTATTATATTTGGTTGAAACACTTTGATCAATTTCTTATAACTTTAGGGATATGCTTTGCGACTGCCCTGCATTAATAGAGATTTTTTTCTTATTTAACCACCCTTCGTTTTCACCCTTAAAGACCGATCTCACATTTCGACTGTCGGTTCCATCACTTAACAATATAATAAGCTTCAAACATATTTTTTACCATGTCACGATGAATGGCAATTCAAGAGGTGACGAATTTTCTACATGATGAAACACAAAAATTGGTATTTACATACAAGGAGAGATTAAAGTAAACGTGTGGTGAAGAAGATAAAAACATTCTTCAATATGGAGAGATAAACTGAAAATTTGTGTTAGTAATGAACGAGAGTATTATCAAGATCATATAGATCTTGCCTGTGTACGTGATAAAATTTAACATTATCTGATCATTAAAGTATTTTTGAAATGTCTATTAAAATGCATTCTCACCATTACATTGCATAGAACAATATCTACAAGTCAGTATCATCATAATAATT
This sequence comes from Gryllus bimaculatus, assembly GCA_017312745.1. Classification (NCBI taxonomy): domain Eukaryota; kingdom Metazoa; phylum Arthropoda; class Insecta; order Orthoptera; family Gryllidae; genus Gryllus; species Gryllus bimaculatus. The sequence goes on along the minus strand of BOPP01000306.1, from coordinate 691,621 downwards.
TTTAACAAAAAATGAGTATTGTAATGTTCGTTTATTTTAACATCGCACACAAAGTTGGCGGAAATTCATGTGTCAATGGATTGTTCATTTGAAGACGTTCGGTTTTAGCACATTTCATATTTTTACAATATGTTTTTATTTTATTTTACATCAATTCAAAAGCGAATTATCCTGAACAAATATGTATAAGGGAGTTAATCAAAACCTCCAGATGTCAAACCTCAACGATATTTCGTCTCGGATAATCTCACCAACATCCTCCGGCAATTCCAGGCAGACCTTCACTAAAAGTCAACACGCAAACTGATAATTGACAGTTGCAGTCCGAGAATGAGACTCGTTATATAAGGCCGTGCTTCGTCACTTATGTGCAGTCTCATCGTCATGGAGCGTTGGCGCGGACGTGTCGCTGTGGTGACGGGTGCCAGCGCTGGAATCGGCGCCGCCATCGCCTACCAGCTACAAGACGCTGGGCTCAATGTTGTGGCTCTAGCGCGAAGGAAAGAAAAGATTTCGGTAAGGCCAACGCGCAAAATTAAATTGTAGATATAAATCAAAGTCGTAAAATGAATACAAATGTTTGATGTGGTTAAGGACTGCAGAAACCCCACAATGCAATGGAATAAGTGATATTTATAGTTCTAGTTAACTATCACCTTAATCGATAATTATCTCCCATGAGCAACTATAATAGACAAATGTAAGTAGTATAAAATAACTCGTTTTAAAATATATATATATATATATATATATATATATATATATATATAGTGTAGGTGTTGGCAGCAATATAGTTTTCAATGGTTTCAAAACACACGTGTAAAGAACATTTGTCAAAAATTAATAATTATTACATATTTTTATACTGTGAGTGCTCATGATGTAACAATGTGATTTGTTCATCGTGTTTACCGCGGTGTGTTTGAGTGTTTGATAACATTGCGACTGAACACGCACCTAATCTTTAGAAAACACAAACAATTCTGTTACGTCGAGTGGTAGTGTATATTTGTGTGTAAAGTAAATATATCTTTACTACAGTTGGCATAACAGCGACAAATGTTTCCAAATTCTAAAACTGACTGATTTCCAACGATTCCTAGAAGCTATTTATTTCTTCCGTATCTTATTGGCGCACATGCCGTTTAGTTTTCTGGACCGAAACGTCTATAGCGACTATTATCAGGTTAAATACTATAACCAAGCATTGAGTACAAGTAGAGAAAATTCAAGAGTAAGAATTAAAGGGTCATTCACAATGTCCACGTAGTCTTGATGAATTAATCATATACTTTGAAAATAAACATGGGCCGTAAGCATAAAAGCTCAGCCACTTATAAATATCGATTCAATTGTCTATTCGAAACATATTCGATACACACTTTGCACAGTAAATAGCATATGCAACTGAACGATAGTAGGTAAAGTGGGCGCAATTGTGCATGGATATTAATTATTTCGTACACCAACAGCGTCACAAATTACTATTCTCAGTGTTTCATAAGGAATAATATAGATCAAAGGCAATTTGTACACTTACAAGCTCATATTAGCTCTCATTAACGTAAACGCTAGTAGTTTTTTATCTTCCTGCACTACACGAAAGCCCGTTTTGCGAATATCAATTTAACGTGAACATGGACGCTTCTTGCAGCTTGCCATCTTTCTCGGTTGCGTCTTCCGTTTGTGTTTACATTTATAATCACATCCCCCAATGCAAATGTTTCCATTCAGTAACATAGCACGAAGATTTCACGTGAACAAAACGTAAACGCAAAATCATGAAAACATGTTACTCAATGGAATACGCTCATGGGTGAATACGAACGCTAACATGAACTCAGACATAAGGTGCAACTGTCGAAATTTGCAAGCTGCAAGTTTTCACGTTCATAAGATTTAACTTATGATCCGAGAACAACAGACTATCGTGTATCACATCAAAATCAAAGAACTTTTAGTTTTTGGCTTATGCAGTAAGAGCATAATTTGCCATTCATCATCATGAAACGCAATCGTGTTATACAATATAATTATCATCCAAGAATGGTCTCGTAGATTTTATTTTATGTAAAGCCATGCATTGTATATATATATACTATAATAATATTATATTATATATACACATTCATTACTATTAATTTATCTATATATACACACACAGAGAGAGACAGTATGAGGTTTAAGGCATATTATTTTTTCTAATAAACTACAGGGATATTCCGAATGGTTGAGCCGCATTAAGCACTCAAAAGTTGGTTTGAAACTAATTCTTTCTAGGCATATATTTGCATTTCAGAAGCATAGAAACAGTCTAGAAACATGTAAGTTATGTATTATTTACAAAATAAATGAAGATATTTGTTCAGAAATAAAAAAAATTAACACAGAAATAAAAAAGCAACAATTTACACATTGGGACTGCTTAACTAATAAACAATTTACAAGTATCTGGAGTGTTTCTATGCTTCTGCGTTGCAAATTTTTGTTTAGAAAGCACTTTTTACCAACTTTTGAGTGCTTATTGCGACTCAACCAAGTAGTTTATTAGACAAAATATGCTAAAAATTGTCTTAAGAGCTTATTTCCGAAGTTTTAATGTATCCTCCTCGAACACTCTGTATTACGTATTGTGCGTGTTTAGTATTGTACATGAGAATTTAGTATGTACAGTGCTCCGATACCGAAAAGTAGTTGTAGTAACGTTTACATCGACGACCACTCTATATGTTATGCCGACGTTTTCTGTTAAAAGTACGTGTTTGTGTCCTGACGTCTACATTAACGTTTTTATTGTGAATGACCTTGCGTTCCACAGATTAGAGAAAAGTGGCATTCTCATACTAAAATTAGTTTGTTTGGCCGTCGGCAGGTGGCGGTGGAGGAAGCCCGACGGGAGGCGCAGGAGCGAGGACGTGTGTCCTTGGGCAAAGCGCCCTCCCCTGGCAAACTGCACGCTCTCAAGTGCGACGTCAGCAATGAGGAGGACATCCTAGCCGCCTTCAAGTGGGTCAAGGACAACCTCGGGGGCGTCGACATCCTCGTGAACAACGCGGGTGTACCGGGTGGATCGCTGCTGACAGGTAGCTCCATCGCTTCTGAATTAATTTCTCATGTCAAAGATGAATCTTATGCAAATATTTTCAGAAAATCCAATTTTTTTTCATCAAAGTTATGTCAGTTATTTCATCAAAATAATGTTAGTTTTAACTTAAAAATACTGATACAAACACAGAATATCTCAGTAAATATTTTACAAACTTCTAGTGCTTGTGTGGGTGCGAAGGTGATCATGATTCCTAATGAACATGTGGTGGAAAATTTGACTTCGTCAGATCGTCACCAGTTCAGGATCAGTTGACTACCAGTCAGAAATTGCAAGGCACTTTCATGAATTTAGTCAACAAAAGAAAAGTGTGTGATTCACTTTTCTCCTGTTGATCAAAACTCAAGAAAGTGAGTAAATTATTTCTCTTTTGGTAAGCCAAGCTCAAGAAAGTTCCTTGCAATTAATTAATGAAGCCAAGAAAAGCAGCACTTGTGACCAATTAAAATCGTTGTGGCCAAAATTGGATTTTTGTAACTGTGATTTAAAGTAATTATCAGCACATATAGTACATGTTTAGGAAGTGGTCATCTTCAACTATATTCTGCATATCCTGCAAATCTATAACATTCATTTTAAAACATCACATATATTATCAGACAGGCTCTTAGTTAATAATAAACAAGTAACAAGTGACAATATATCTTGTTTTCATGAAATCCGTTTTGAAAGTACTTTTAATTTGAAACTACTATTTTGTTGGATTTCAATAAGTCAGTGGTCTACGCTGATATCAAAGTATCTCCAACAATCCGTTACTTACATAATTTCACGTGGGGTCGCAAAAATCTCGCAAAAAACCCCTGTTGATTTCAGGTCCCAATGTTGAAGAGTGGAAGAGAATTTTAAACGTGAACTTATTGGGTCTTTGTATTTGCACGAGAGAAGCTGTACAGCAAATGAAGGAACGAGGCGTAGATGATGGACATATTATTCACATAAGCAGGTAACAAACCTTCAGTAACACGATCTACGCACATATATCATCTGAGTTCGAGTATGAAACATACCATTCAGATCACACAAAAGAAGATTCTTAGAAAATTAATCTATTTACCTTGGTTTATAAGTGATAACTGATTCATAAGGAATTAAACTTCGTAGAGACAAATAAAATTGCTAAGCAATCGCTCAACGTTTTTTAATTGTTTTTGGAAAAGTCATGTTATCTTAAACATATTTTCAAACCTCCTTTACACCCTGATCTCAAAAATATTATATTTAAATTAATATCTTTTAAAGAAATTATTAATATTAATTGTTTCCCAGTGACTTAGTATATTATATTCCAAATATTGTATAACATTCATATTTACTCTTAGAGAGCAAAGCGCTATAATGTGACTTCACCTTGTGTTGATGAAGTTGACAAAGTAATATAACGGTACGGTAGAGCATTAAGTATGAATTATCCAACCAACCAACAAACATTATCTTTTATATTTGAGATTTTGATTTAACATTTTTTCAAAGGGTTTTTTCACGACACATTTTTCAACCTTTACTACTATGGACTCCCATCTACTCACCCAGTAACATCTTGAATTATTCTGATATTGGAAAAGAACTTGTGAATGTTTTTTATTACTACGGAGTAATTAGTGTGAGCGGGAACTGGTCTTATAGGAATGGAATCGTTTTCAGGTTGATTAGGTATTTTTCTTATTACATAACAATTCGGTAGTTGAGTTAGCATTCATTATTTCCCACTTTGTTGATTTGATGACTTGTTATTTTTAGTTAATTTGTTAAGTTTGATGTTGCATGCATACTTTTTGTATACCAATATTATAAACGAACTTTTCTGTGGTAAGAAATCGTTCTCAAGTAGGCACAAAAAGTTGCAGATTTAGGCGTTTTAATTTTTTCTAATAAGTTCAACCAAAAATCTTTTGCGGTTACTGTGGCACCTCAGTTTCAACGTACCCGGCATTCTTGAATAACCTGCTGCAGATAATATAAGAAAACTTCTGAAAATGGAAAGAAAGCTAATATCATTGCTCAATTCGACAAACGGGTGCACCAAAGTAGTAAAAGCCTTAGAAATTACAAAACTGTACAGTTTTATGCAGATATGAATATTGGGTAAGTAGTTTGGTAAGATTAAACAGACCACATTTTGAAAATGTAATTAAGTTTAACATATTTATTCTTGAAAAATTTAAATTTCTAACGTTGTCTACACAATTGTTTAATGATAGGGGACGCTGATATGACCTTAAATAAATAAATAAATAAATAAATAAATAAATAAATAAATAAATAAATTGAAAAAATCGTTTGCAGTCGCTGTGGGCTCTACATTTTCGACGTGCCCGGCATCCACATGTACACCGCCTCCAAGCACGGCGTGCGCGTGGTGACGGAGGGCCTGCGCAAGGAGCTGGTGGCTGCCAAGAGCCGCATCCGTGTCACGGTGAGTGGCGTTTTCAAATACGACGAAGCATTCGGCTTCGTTATGATTGGCCGCACACTTCACCTGCCAGCCAGTAGGTAAAAAACATTCATTCAACGTGGACAGTAATTTCAAAGTTTTAGCAATTTTCAAAATATATTCCAACACAGACTTATATTGGAAGCCATACACGAATATTTTAAAGATTTCAAAGAGATAATTTCCATATCCCCAAGTCACATTATATTTATTACCTTCGTCATTCAACTAAAATTTCTTAAAATATTTACTCACAGTTTTCTAGTTTGATAAAATTTATATCTTTGACGTAATATTGTCAATAATTCCTACTTCAGATTCCCTGTGAGATATCCCAGTGTTCCCAGTGAAAAGCAAATCTTCAGTGATGTCAAATTGTAAAGTTAAAAATCCTGAAAGACAGATTTGTCGAACAAGCAGAAATAAATTTAAAAAAGAAGTCTTTAACAGAAACATATTAACAATTTATTAAACAATCCCCATTGTATGAGTACTATACGAATGATTCAATTCCTTCTTTCTCATGCCTTCTGAAGAGACGTATACCGACTTCATTCCGCGCTCAACTTTTCCTAAGCCGTTTACCTACCTCCCCAAAAAAGGTAGCCCAACTCCATCCTGTTATGTAGGAGGATTGATTTCTACGTTTTCTGTGGTCTGCTTAGAATATAAGTAATTAATTATAACTTCTCCACTTCTGTTTGTTTTCAAGAAACATTTGCATGTTCTTTTAGAGCACTGCCAATGTTGAAAAACACCCCTTAAAAGTTTGCTGAAAACAAATCTTGAAACCACGTAACACGAGCGTACCTCCTGACTTACCATACACAACTCCGAAAATTAAACTATGGTCATTTGCATCTGAGGTTTTCTCTGGATTTATGCGATAACTAGCTGCTCTACTTACGAATGTCAACTTGACAAAAATATTTATTTCTTTCAAAACATCTGGGGAACCAAACGGGATGTAGTCGGGCTATAAATTTACATGTAATTAAGAGTGAAAGGGGATTATCTCGGAAGAGGGGTGAGGGCAAACTGAGGGAGGGATGCAATTGGGCAATTCCCGGGCCGAGATAGGCGGCCCCTCTGCTACCGTCTTATAAAGAAAATGACTGACAACTAATACGATACGACGTACTGTGATAAGGTTTGTTGGCACTATGTATGGTTATTGGTAGGTTAACCTTGTATCTTCAATAAATAAAATAAGCTAGTGATCTACAAATTCATAGCCTTTCCTGTGTTATTTGTAATGGATATGTAACATATTTACATGGGAAGTGTATGCAAGATTTTAGTCTGGATATATGAACCTTAATATTTCAAAAATATTAAAACATGCACTGAAATGTTTAAAATATGCATCGTTTGGTAACACAAACATAAATAATAGAATAGCAGTCACATCTTTGTACCCTCTAAAAAAAGAAGACATGTGCAAATTAAACTGTTTATGCATTTCTGTTCACTTTATTTTGCATTGGTACATAGTCTCATACAAATTTTGTGAAGAATTTTTGTTCTTAGAAGTTGACTTCCTACAGATAAAATCGTTTTTGTATTTCGAAGTAGATCTTTTTAAATGTGATGCGATGGGCGTATGTTAATGCTTGACACTTTCGTGCAAATTAGGTTCTGAAAGGTAAGATCACAAAGAACGTATTGTTTCATTTGAGATCCATTGTATCATTCGGATCTGGGAAAACTGCAACCGTTCAAATGCCTTAGAAACACTCACATAGACATGTGTTGTGTCAATTCTCAAGTGCAAAACTTATTTGTGGATGGAAAAAAAATAGGCAATAGAGTTCAAATGTGCGATTTTCTCACCGGCTAGAATTATGAAATTACGTCATGCTTACAAGTATTACAAGTATTACGTTTGTAGTTATAAGATTCTATAAAATATAATTTATTCATTTTTGTAATACATATTATTTTTTTGTTGATCTAGCTTATTAACTAGAAGGCTTAACCTCATTCTAACTACTTATGTAACTTAAGAAATTACGGACCAATGTTCCATTTTCAGGACTCACATTTTTCGTCAACTAAAATGTGCTTTCTTGTACTAACGTGCGAAATTTATTTATTCAATAGACATTATACACCTTATACGAAACATACAAGCAAGTGTTGGAAGTTCCTAAATGATAGGTGTCAATTTAGTCGAGATTGCAAAAGAAATGTGCAATTATTGGCTGAACGACTACAAAAGCATATGGGGTTTCAGATGATCGTGTGAGTTTGAAGTACTATCTCTCTTGGGAGCTGAGTTAACTACACCATACGCACAATCAAATTTCACGTTATTTCTTGTACATGGAGACTCAATATTTCACTATTTATCGCGTTATTTCACGCTAGTTCGACAAGGATTAGCCTATAATGGAATAGCCTAATTCCACGGCTAAAACAATGAACGAAAACACAAAATACAAACGCCATTTTGACGAAACCTTTGAATATAAAAAAGATAGGCAATAAACTAATTTTGGTCACGTCCATTAATCCATATAAAGACACAAATCTTTAACGGATTATTATGCATGGCTAATATTTAATTTTCTTTGTATACATTGTACACAACGATTACAAATAAGACAAGAAAATTTGTGGTTGCTAGTCACACGACTTGTTTATATAAGTCCTGTTCTTACAAGAAATGTCCTTCTGTTGTGTAGGAAGTGAGCCCAGGCCTAGTGAAGACTGAAATATTTGATAAACTTGACAAGAACACAGCTTCTTTGGATGCAGTGACTGCTTCACTAGGAGCAAGCGAGGGCGAAGGGGTTTGGGCGTTGCCCCACGTGTTTTCGGAGGACGTCGCTGACGCTGTTTTGTACGCTGTGTCCACCCCACCGCATGTCCAGGTAATATTAGCTAAAATATTAAGTCCAGTTCATTTTGCTGTGTTATGCGCTGAGTCCACCCCACTACTTGACCAGTCCGTACGCTGTCCACCCCACCACTTAAAAATAACTGAAGTATTGAGTCCAATTCATTTTGCCGTGTTGTACGCTGTGTCCACCCCACCGCATCTCCAGGTAATATTAGCTGAAATATTGAGACCAGTTCATTTTGCTGTGTTATACGCTGAGTCCACCCCACCACTTGACCAGTCCATACGCTGAGTCCACCCCACCGCTTAACAATAACTGAAATATTGAGTCCAATTCATTATGCTGTGTTGTACGCTGTATCCACCCCAGCGTATGTGCAGGTAACAATAACTGAAATATTGAGTCCAATTAATTTTCCTTCAGAATTTAAAAGAAAAGCTCTCTATTATCAAAATAAGTTTTTATTCTTATTTTTTTAAATTTTTGTTCACAGATTCACGAGATGATCGTGATGCCAGTTGGAGAAGCTGTTTGAGAAAATATTACAAGTTTTAGTTTGCTGAATAATTTTTCTTCCACAAGAAAAAGTAATTAAAAAGATAAATAAAAATTCCTTTGTATTTATCCCATAATACTTCTGTTACAAAACGTTTTTCACTCTAGGGTTAGAACAATCTGTAATATTTCTTGAAATCCAAAATCTCTGTTGTATTTGCTCTCAATTTAATTTTTTACAAGCACTACCAGTCATTCATGTCCCAAACGCGTGATAGAGGTTCTAATGATCGAGTGAAACCAAAAGCATGAGGGATATTTGTCGGTCGAGATCATTAGAACCATTTTACGCGCGTGGTACAGATTAATTTAATGATTCAAGTTTACTTATTTACTAATGAACGAGATGTTAACTTGACTTGGTTTGTCATTTTCAATTTTTTTTCCTCCCATAATACCCTCCATAAGAAAACATGTAGCATCAATTATTTGTTTTCATATTTCCTTCATAATCACGATCTTCGATCCCTGTAAGTTAAGCAGTGTTTGTCGAGCTTCTTATCGAATGCAATGACAGACAAGAACGTATCTGTAAAAATAAATAAATTTCATTGCATAACAACGATATTACATAACAGTGTGGTTTGAATTCCAGCATTATAAATGATCTGTTCTGTTGGTAGAAATCGTTTATAATCTGGCATTTTACAGCCCAAATGATGACGTATTAGATTTACGACATGAATTATTGCGTCATCACACATTCAGCCAATCGCAGTGATCTTGGTGAGGTACAGGTAAACGGAACAGCCGACGACGACGTCACAAGACGTCGAGCCTGACAAGACGTCATAAGGATGTTGTTTCGCATAATTAAGTTTGATTCTCTAATGCATTTATAATGCTGTTATACAAACAAAGGATGCAACTCGTTTACAATTTTGCTTAATTGCATTTGAATACATTTGAAAACTCTCCGTTAACGTCGCTCGTTTTCAAAAAATGTACTAATGCAATAAAGCTTAACGTTATAAACTAAATACATAAACTACTATTACAGTTCTAGATATTATTTTGTTTTGCATACTTCTTTTCCACTTTTCCATTGTGAATCCTATATTTAAGGAAGGTGGTTAAACGTAATAAAAACACTTGACAAAGGAGTAATCATACATATGCTTAACAGAGACAATTGATTGTCAAATGGACAAAAAATCTGCATTGCCGATTAGTAAGGTATGTCTATGATTTGTTTGTCAAGATTAATTTAGGCAGATTCATTATGCTCTCATTTCTAGACTTAAGTTCAAATTATTCGAAGATACAGAGTAAACCCCACACTTTTACACGAGCAAATATTGTAGGATTTCTTCTGAAAAGGAGTACCAAGTGAGCAGAACGTTTAAAAGTAACTAACGTCTGAATTAGATCACGTTGTCACTGTACGTGGAACGATTCCGACAAGAGGTTGTTGGGTTCGAGTCCCGACTGTGGCAAATTTTCGACATAGCTACATAGCTTTGCCGGCTTTAGCCGCTTTCTGGAGGAGAATCCTAGAAAGCCTGTTGCTCTGTAGGTAGATTTTCGTGGTTGCTCCAATCAATATCAGACGCATGCAGTAGTAGTTCTCTAACAAACGGGTCTTGATTTTCCCTTCTTTTATTCTGTTTTCTCCCTTCACTCATCCAGGATCCGACTTACATATACTAATAACGTTTTCCATTCGTTGAACTTAAACACACCTTAGTACAGAGCAAATTCGTCATCGCTCCGCTACAGTGCTGCCCCCACACGCGAGAAGGGCAGCCACGAATGAAACGAGTCCTGGAACTGAGTCTGCTGAAAACTGAAAGCTGCCCTGCGTGCCCTACACATCACACGCCGTACACATCAGTGCGGGGAATGGAAAGCGCTATAAAATGCATGTCGGGAGTTCAGGCGTGAGCTCAGAGCGTGTCCCGGCCTGGTGCGGTGCCCCACCGATGGAGATACGTGGAGGATCCGGTGCAACTAAAGCGGGACGCAAGCGCGAGTGTAGATCATCTGTAAAAGGGAACCTTCAGTTCAGAGACGAATAAATGTGAGGAAAACCAAGCAACTGCGACAGCTACGCAGTTATCGCTGTTGCAATGCGTCGGCAGTGCCTGTGACTGCGCGTAAAGGTTCTAAAGATATTTTCTATTCAAGGTTTTCGAGTATTGACATTAATTTAATTTATGAAACACGCTTGGAAGTTAAAATTATAATAGGTAACACCACGGGTGCTTTGGAAATTGTCAATAAATACCCGACTTGCGAAGCGCGGCGGGGATTTATCTGAGAAATTCCAGAGCACGAGTCGTATTTAATAGGACTATCCCACGAGTGAAATTATGTCCAGCAGAGTTCTAAAATGCACCAAATATTGAAAATAACTGAAAACGTACGTTAAAATCAAAGAGGTTATATTATAGTACATACGCTGTTTATTGGTCATGGACATAGCAATCGATAACGCTTCCTAAGATAGATGAGACACAGTTAATGATTGGCCAGTTGGTAGAAGCGGTAAGAAAAATCGGATGGATAAAGCAATCAGATACACGTCCTGATTGACGCATTTTGTATGTATATTTAATCACTATTGTTTATAATATATATACTATATATATATATATATATATATATATATATATATATATATATATATATTATTATATTAGTTTTTTGATTTGTTGAATTTCAACCATTGATGCATGTGCTTATAGCGGTAAAAACTTCATTAAGTCTTGCTAATGATTATTTATCCGACAATTGTGAATAAGCCGTTAAAATTATAGAATATACATCAATCACCAACTAGTTGGCGTGACTTATCAGACAACATTATTGTCGCAATTAATTTTCCAAACATAGATTTTCCCTTTCTGAAGCTATTGTGGTTTCTTTGTCCATTATAAAACACGGCCATAAGCCCTGCACTTCCCCCGCAAGCTCAAACCAAACAAACGCAAAGGCGTTCATCCCGTGCATTCGTCCCGCAGAGCCGTGCAAGTCACGCGTTCTATCAAGAGCTCTTCTGTCTCTCCGTCGCCGTGAGCATTTGCAGGGCCATGGAGCGTTGGCGTGGTCGTGTCGCTGTGGTGACGGGCGCCAGCGCGGGCATCGGCGCTGCCATCGCCTACCAGCTGCAAGACGCTGGACTCAATGTAGTGGCTCTTGCAAGAAGGAAGGAGAAGATTCAGGTAGGTTACACAGGGTGCCTAGACTCATCTGCACCAAAATACAGCATTGTATGCACCTACCAAATATGTTAGATAGACAACATATGCATAAATGTTTGAAAAGCTTCACCATAGCACAAAAATATTTTTTTTATTCCAATAAATAGTGATCATATCTTTTTGCCCAGCTGTGTTCCATAATTGAGTGCAACTATTAACTACTAAATTTGACTTGTGATTCACACTAATTGCTGCTTGCTATTCAGCGCCTTATTAAATTCATATGATTCATTGTGTTCGTTACGCTCAATTAGGCGCATGTTTAAAAGTTGGTAGACTGTAATAGGGTTCAGAAATTTAGTAGGATAACTGTGTTTGTAATAGACTGAAATGGGTAAAGAACTACGATAAAACAAAGAATCTGTGAAAACGTCAAGTGGGTATGCGTATAAACTGTCCTGAAGGGTTTAATGGAATGGTAACTTAACTGATGTCATTGCAGTGCCTCCGATAGGGAGGTCTTAGGTTCGAGTTCCAACGGTGGCAGGATTTTCGACACTAGCTTTTCATCTGGGTCGAATTCAGTCGCTGCCTGGAGGTCGGCTGCTCTGATCGGTAGTTTTCCGTCGTTTCTCCAATCAACACCGAGCGAATGCCAGAGCAGTACCCTAACAAACGGGCCACGGACCACGCGCGATCTTTCCTTTCTCTTCCATTACCTATCCTCATCACTTACTTACGCACACTTACACTTACATGCACTACACAACCACACCAATGGGAGACCAATCGGGAGCTGAGAGCTTGCCCCGGGTGGGGAGGTGTCCTGCTGGTAGTAGATACCTGGTTGGGGAAACCCTGCGAACCGACGGTAGGTCGGCGCCGGGTCTCGCCATCCAGCGAGGGAATATCACCGCCACCTCCCGAGGGAAAACATACACGACAGTTACGGGATTAATGAACTTAGCCATTGATGCACCCGGACTCACTAATAATCAATCAATCAATGAACGAAGGTAGTCTTTTCGTTAACTCGTGCCTCTCTACGCCAGGCGGCGGTGGAGGCTGCACGCAAGGAGGCGCTGGAGCGAGGACGTGTGTCCCTGGGCAAAGCGCCCTCCCCGGGCGAGCTGCACACGCTCAGGTGCGACGTCAGCAACGAGGACGACGTCCTCGCCGTCTTCAAGTGGGTCAAGGACAACCTCAAGACGGGCACATCCTCGTCAACACACGCGGGGTGGGGGATGCACTAAGCTTGATGGTAATTTTTACAAATATCTTAACAAGAATACAATGTAGTATTCTTCGCAGTATAATTCTTATCTGAATTATTTCGTAAAAATTTATTAAAATATCATTCAGCATTCAAATATAAATAACTACAATTTACGAAAAATATATAAAATAATAAAAAAGAAAAAAACAAAGTTGTCAAGTGCTTTTATGAAACAAGATTTTGATACGGCGCAAAGAATTCGGAGAATTCTTATTGTATATCAACATTCTTTAGCACATTACTTTATTTTATAACCTTCTATTATTTTATATAAACGTCCCCTCTAGCGTGGTTCATGATTAGTGTACTAATTTTCAATGTTGCAATCCGGATTTCCCGGTCGAAGCAAAAATAGAGTTACTGCTTTCCATTACAACCGCCTTACTTTCTGCAGATATTTGAAGAAAGAAAAACTGTCAGGCCAAGTATGCTAGAAACGTCATGTGTTATGCTCGCTATATGACTCTTGAACCTCAGGAGTAGGCAATTAAAAACAGGGTTAAAGTTCGGTAGCTGGCAAAGTCTGATTTATCCGGCCCTAAAATTCCATATGCATAAAAAGATACATACATACATACATACAAAACACCTTTACACTCAATGTTCATCACGAGTTGTTGCGGAGAGAATATAATTATGACTGACATGTCCGTTAATTAATTTTAAGTTGCCAAAGCCTCGTCACACGATTATCACTTAAAGAAAATTCCTGCAAGGGAGAAATGTGAAATGAGAAAAAAGAAAACTAATTTATTATAAATTTTGCATAGAAACAAACACCGAGGAATGGAGGTGTTTACTGAACATCAATGTGCTGGGTCTCAGCATCTGCACAAGAGAAGCCATACAGCTAATGCGAGCCAGTAACGTGGATGATGGACATATTGTACACATTGGCAGGTAAACGGCGTTTCTCAACTGATAATAAACAACATACGTTTAATGATCGTTTCTTGCATAGAACAAGTATGACAACTTACACACTTCAACATTTATCAGTACTGGAAATGCTTAGATATAAATACGCTCAGCCCGTGTATCCTTCAGGATACGTTTTTTGATGCGGAAACATTGGAACAAACATACTTTTACTTATAGTTGGATCTCTTAATATATTGTTTATAAATGACATACTTTGAACTAGTTTATTTTGTATTGAATTTTACTCTCGTTGAGCTCATTATTTTATTGTCACGTGATCCAGCCTATTCGGTTTGATTGTTTTATTTATCATACCGGTTTCTGAAATTTTCATCCTTAGAAATCAAACTTTTACTTCCAGATTGAATAATTAAACCTATTTCTTTAGGCTCGAGGCTTGTTACTTATCCACGAGAGATTACTAGGGATATCCATAATCTTCCAGTGTCACTTTAAGAGACATTTTATGGATGACTGTCCTCATAAGTACAATTCTGGGAACATAATTTGACTACTAATAACTGCGCTTGGTAATGTAAAATATATATTCAAAAGTATTTAGTAATTTTCACGTAAATAAGTTCTCCCAAGACAAAGTATGGTGTTCCAAACATTTTTTCCAAACTTGAAAAAAATGCTAACATTATGCATCCTATTTGAGAGCACATATTTTCAATAAGAAAATAACAAATTTAAAAAGTTGAAATTTCTTCGGAGAACGGTTTTAGGAAGAGTGGAGCCCTCACTACCTTTATGAAATTTTACGACTAAAAATAATTTTTCAAAACATTTGCTTAGCAACAAATTGGTTTTAAAAAGTAAAATTTGGGCACATTAAATCTCCTTCCCTCATTGGCGTCATTCTGCAAAATGAGATACCGCCCAATAGTTTTTTCTCTGGGTGCTGATAGAGGTTTCGAAACTATTATTAAAGTGCTGAACTTATTGTTTCTTTTAGCCGCTCAGGCCAAGTAATCTTGGGCTTGCCGGGATTGTCTGTTTACTCGGCCTCCAAGCACGCCGTGCGCGTGCTGACGGAGGGGCTGCGGAAGGAGCTGGTGGCCGCCAAGTCGCGCATCAGAGTCACGGTGCGTAGGAACTGCCCACATTTCATTTGAAGGGCTCAGTATTAGTGGGATTTTTACTGGACGAGGCAGGGTGGGGGCGACAGTCCATGTACTTCGTTTCGGAGCATGGCGTGTACGTTCTCAAGGAGGGGCTACGGAAAGAGCTTGTGGCCGCCAAGTCACGCATCCGAGTCACGTTGAGTTATGGAATTGCCCTTAAAAACAATAAGAAGGTGCATGCAATTTGGTTATTCTATTCCACGCTCGAAACCAATAATAACATTTTGTTTATATTATGAATGCGTTATGAAGCGAGTCTCGTAAAAATGAGAATTTATTTTCAAATTCAAGATTTCCCAAAATATTACTCTGATTTCTTGAAACATTTAAAATACAGATTTATGGGAATACTTACAGCTTTACTAACCAAATTATGTAGTGCATTTGATGAACTCTATGAAAAATATTATAGAATTTTTGTTTTTCTTTGGAATTGAAACTATTGTTTTTCTCTTGGTTTAAAATGCTGGGGTTCAGAGGAAATATACTCGTATAATAATGGATTGGACAACCTATTTACTCATTTTAAGAAATTTTTCTCAATATTCTCTCTTTATATTTAATATTAATTTAATAATTATAACTATTAACTTATAATTATGCTTTTATTATTAAATTTAATTAAATTCGATATAAATGATGAGATGAAAAACTAAACTAATAATAAACATAAAGTATAGAAAATACTTCAAACGTGTGTTAGTTTGACGTGGAATATTCTTTAATTTTTGCACATGACCAAACTATTTCTATGTAAATCAAACATACTATATGTTTCATTGGTTTTCCCTAATCGCAATAGTGCTTAATGCTTATTGCAATAGTGCTAATTGGTTTAGTGCTTAATGTGTAGTAATATAACAATAGGTCAATTTGTGTATTGAGTCGAGGCCTTCCCTCTTGGTCGTAGTTCTCGCTCAATTTTCCGTGAGCTCTCCCAAAAGTAACTACCGACATGGCCCTCTGCATGATGTTGGACTGCTAGTGTAGTTTTATTCGTCTCCGTGGAGTATATTGCTTTTTAATGTAATGGATTGTAACTGAGGTAAAACCCAACAATATACAATCTAATACCCCGGTAAATACTAGATGATGAAAAAGAACTAAAATAGTGGCCACATTCATTGTGACTATATGGCCAAATACATTGATTCATGAAGGTGGATTTATTGGAAATATATTTTATTTTATTACACAGGAAGTTAGCCCTGGATTGACACAAACGGATCTCATGGCCAATTTGGATAGAGGAAGAGCACGAGCATTGAAAAAAGTAGATCAAAGTGGCAAATTGCAAGACTTTTGGAGTATTCCCCACTTAAACCCTGAAGATGTTGCTGACGTGGTTCTCTACGCAATTTCTACCCCACCACACGTTCAAGTACGTTTTAAAGAATATTAGTTACAATTTGCTTTAATGTACCTATATTTTAATTCGAGATAAAGATTATTGATTTAATGTGTTTTATTTATAAAATATTTTTCAAAACTTGATCACAACTTTTTCTTTTCTAGATCCACGAGATATTCGTGATGCCAGTGGGCGACGCTTTTTAGTTGCAGGAGCAAAAGGCAATATATTTTGCAACTTACATGCTGTAGTTGGGAAAACAAAAAAAAAAGAAATATACAAGATAAGCAATTCCGAGCCAAAAATAATAAAACTAATATTTTCACCTTTGAATAATATATAACATTTGTTACCATTAGAAACAATTATGTACGCTTAGGATTCACTGTATACCCACATCCCTGCACAATTAGGTACACAGCCCTTGTAGACCTAGGCGAAACGTTAAATGAAGCTTTCCCCTACACGCATAAGAAACTCTCTTCATGGGTATCAAGCAACTATTTATAGTTGTTGTTGCTGCGAGAACGAATCTTGAATTAATAATTAAGCAAATAAACATCATCAGTCTGTGCAAACCACGGCGTGCACAGAAAGCATAAATCGTATAAGATAAAGGAATCTAAGCCTTCTATGAGTGACGTCACAAAGATGGCCAACATCACCAGGGGTTGAAATCCAGTTGGCATTGGTAGTACCGATAAAATGCCGAACCAGCAAAAATTTAATAATATATCAAAAATATTTTGTCTTGTGGATTATGATCTGGAGAACGTTTTTAGAAGCTTTTAGCCTCAAAATTATAGTTTCTGTGAATCTAGAATGCTTCCTTTAAGAGTTATTTAAACGATATCGCTGAATGACGTGGGGAAGAAAGGGAAAAGGAAATTTTCTTATTCCCGTTTTTTTTTGGAATTTGTTTTTTTTTTTTTTATTTATCATACCAACGGTTTCTGAAATTTTTCATCCTTAGAAATCAAACTTTTACTTCCAGATTAATAATTAAACCTATTTCTTTAGGCTCGAGGCTTGTTACTTATCCACGAGAGATTATAGGGATATCTCATAATCTTTCCAGGGTCACTTTAAGAGACATTTTATGGATGACTGTCCTCATAAGTACAATTTCTGGGAACATAATTTGACTACTAATAACTGCGCTTGTATGTAAAATATATATTCAAGAGTATTTAGTAATTTTCAGTAAATAAGTTCTCCCAAAGACAAAGTATGTGTTCCAAACATTTTTTCCAAACTTGAAAAAAATGCTAACATTATGCACCTATTTGAGAGCAGCATATTTTCAATAAGAAAATAACAAATTTAAAAAAGTTCGAAATTTCTTCGGCAGAACGGTTTTAGGAGAGTGGAGCCTCACTACCTTTATGAAATTTTTACGACTAAAAAATTTTCAAACATTTGCTTAGCAAAAATTGGTTTTAAAAATAAAATTTGGGCACATTAATCTCCTTCCTCATTGGCGTCATTCTGCAAAATGAGATACGCCAATAGTTTTTTCTCTGGTGCCTGATAGAGGTTTCCGAAACTATTATTAAGTGCTGAACTTATTGTTTTTTTAGCCGCCTCAGGCCAAGTAATCTTGGGCTTGGGGATTGTCTGTTTACTCGGCTCCAAGCACGCCGTGCGCGTGCTGACGGAGGGCTGCGGAAGGAGCTGTGGCGCAAGTCGCTGCATCAGAGTCACGGTGCGAGGAACTGCCACATTTCATTTGAAGGGTTCAGTATTAGTGGGATTTTACTGGACGAGGCAGGGTGGGGGGACAGTCCATGTACTTCGTTTGGAGCATGGGTGTACGTTCTCAAGGAGGGGCTACGGAAAGAGCTTGTGGCGGCCAAGTCACGCTCCGAGTCACGTTGAGTTTATGGAATTGCCTTAAAAACAATAAGAAGGTCATGCAATTTTGGTTTATTCTATTCCACGCTCGAAACATAATAACATTTTGTTGATATTATGAATGCGTTATGAAGCGAGTCTCGTAAAAATGAGAATTTATTTTCAAATTCAAGATTTCCCAAATATTACTCTGATTTCTTGAAACATTTAAAATACAGATTTTGGGAATGGCTTACAGCTTTACTACAAATTATGTGGTGCATTTGATGAATCGTATGAAAAATATTATAGAATTTTGTTTTTCTTTGGAATTAAAAATATTTTGTTTTTCTCTTGAGTTAAAATGCTGCGGGTTCAGAGGTAATATACTCCTATAATAATGGATTGGACAACCTATTTACTCATTTTAAAAATTTTTCTCAATATTTCTCTTTATATTTAATATTAATTTAATATTATAACTATTAATTATAATTATTGCTTTTTTTATTAAATTTATATTAAATTCGATATAAATGATGAGATGAAAAACTAAACTAATATAAAACATAAAGTATAGAAATACTTCAAACGTGTGTTAGTTTGACGTGGAATATTCTTTAATTTTTGCACATGACCAAACTATTTCTATGTAAATCAAACATACTATATGTTCATTGTTTTCCCTAATCGAATAGTGCTTAATGCTTATTGCAATAGGTGATAATTGGTTTAGTGCTTTAATGTGTAGTAATATAACAATAGGTCAATTGTGTATTGAGTGAGGCCTTCCCTCTTGGTCGTAGTTCTCGCTCAATTTTTCCGTGAGCTCTCCAAAAGTAACTACCGACATGGCCTCTGCATGATGTTGGACTGCTAGTGTAGTTTTTATTCGTCTCGTGGAGTTATATTGTTTTTAATGTAATGGATTGTACTGAGGTAAAACCCACAATATACAATCTAATACCCCGTAAAATACTAGATGCATGAAAAGAATAAAATAGTGGCCACATTCATTTTGACTATATGGCCAAATACATTGATTCATGAAGGTGATTTTTGAAATATATTTTTATTTTATTCACAGGAAGTTAGCCCTGGATTGACACAAACGGATCTCATGGCCAATTTGGATAGAGGAGAGGCACGAGCATTGAAAAAAGTAGATCAAAGTGGCAAATTGCAAGACTTTTGAGTATTCCCCACACTTAAATGAAGATGTTGCTGACGTGGTTCTCTACGCCAATTTCTACCCCACACGTTCAAGTTACGTTTTTAAAGAATATTAGTTACAATTTGCTTTAATGTACCTATATTTTAATTCGAGATAAAGATTATTGTTTAATGTGTTTTATTTATAAATATTTTTCAAAACTTGATCAAACTTTTTCTTTTCTAGATCCACGAGATATTCGTGATGCAGTGGGCGACGCCTTTTTAGTTGCAGGAGCAAAAGCAATATATTTTGCAACTTACATGCTGTAGTTGGGAAAACAAAAAAAAAGAAATATAACAGATAAGCAATTCCGAGCCAAAAATAATAAAACTAATATTTTACCTTTGAATAATATATAACATTTGTTACGCATTAGAAACAATTATGTACGCTTAGGATTCACTGTATACCCACATCCTCCACAATTAGGTACACAGCCTTGTAGACGCTAGGCGAAACGTTAAATGAATCTTTCCACTACACGCATAAGAAAACTGCTTCATGGATATCAAGCAAATATTGTATAGTTGTTGTTGCTGCGAGAACGAATCTTGAATTATAATTAAGCAAATAAACCTCATCTCAGTCTGTGCAAACCACGGTGTGCCAGAAAGCATAAATAGTATAAGATAAAGGAATCTAAGCCTTCTATGAGTGACGTCACAAAGATGGCAACATACAGGGTTGAAATCCAGTTGGCATTTGTAGTACCGATAAAATGCGAACCAGCAAAAATTTAATATATATCAAAATATTTTGTCTTGTGGATTAATGATCTGGAGAACGTTTTAGAAGCTTTTAGCCTCAAAATTATAGTTTTGTGAATCTAGAATGCTTCCTTTAAGAGTTATTTAAACGATATGCTGAATGAGTGCAGCGGGTTGCATTTGATATAATATTTAGATGTTGTTTTTAAAAAAAATCCATATTTTTAAAGCAAATGACAATTCTTCACGTACCGTGAAATTCTTTTTCTTTAGAGACTAGTTATCAAGATTGGTT
>BOPP01000306.1:649646-670786 GCA_017312745.1 Gryllus bimaculatus | reverse complement strand
ATAGTCGCGACAATGACAGCCCACCCAAAGGGCAGCAGCGTACACAGCATTCAATATAAATATTAGATCCCCCGATTCTTATCTAAAAAAAAAAATCCATAATCTTAAAAAGAACAGGAAGTAGAAAGTCTATACAGCGTACCCATGAAAATTCCATTTTCTATTAGAGACGCAACCTCCAGCGCGAGATTATTCTATATTGGACACTGAGAGCGCAAAAGTATGACAGTAATCAATATACCTGAAGAACGAGTAAACTATAGAAGGAGGTGAGAGACAGAGAGTTTATTCCCGCACTTAATGAAATTTTTTTAAAGAGTAACAACCATTTTAAACTAACATCAATGTACAATCTTTTGAAACTTGAAATATTTTTCGCGTAATTAGGAAACATATTTAGACGAGGAAAGGACTTGCTGTTCTAGTACCACTATTTTAGGTGAATTTAATTTTGGCCAGTAGCCATTCTTCGCGACTGAGCCATTTTCACGGCATTCCAGACAAAACCATCATCATTTGAGTCTTCACTTCACGCAAAAGCGGTGTGGTATATGTTTTCTAAGTCCTTTCCCGAACCAGACTTCCATTGTTCTTGGTCGAACCTCTGAAGTCCACACGATCGATTCTTCCCACCATATATTACAGAGATCTCACAGCAGTCAAAATTGTCTGAGCCTGCGGAATGCCTCGTGCGTGGAGAAATATAAAAACACCAAATCATCATAATTAAAGTATGCGGATACTTGATCCGATCCGCATACGGTTCGGGGGCACAATAATAATTCGAACTTCTGTGAATTGTTGAGACTGCCTTCGATTCTTGCGGTTCGATCATCATTGTTCACTTGAATGGTAGTTTTTCGTCGCGATCTGACGTCTTCGAAAATATATTGACGGCCGCGAGCTTATGAGCATTGACCATTCTCGCATATGACCAACGCGATATGCTTTGGATATTCGTGATATCCAGAATATTGCCTCTTGTCCGCGATTGTTGAATGTTCCAGGGCTGCTGTCTCAGTAATAGACTTTGCTGTCAAAATACCTTGAAGTTCGAGACATTTGAGATTTGCCGGTCCACGCCTCCACTGAGTCTTCGATTAAACTCTTCGACGATAAGAGTCGATGTGCAGAGGTAGTTCGCAGTTTACTGCCTCTCCCAAAAATGATTAAGGCTGATTTTGCGTCCTTCGTAGCCTCTGGTAGACGCCAAAACGGTGGCAATTATTACGTTTTAGCGTCTCCATTAGATGTCAGGATTGGTAGTGACTGATGATCTTTTCTTAAAACACCATTTTATAATATTAATCGTGAATGTATTCAAATACTCGAATAATATATTAAAGAAACAAAATCATATATCTTCATTGTAATAAACACATCTGATCGTCATAAAGCTCCAGGAAAGACTGAGTCTGATATATGGGTCGGTCAAGCTGGGTGCAAGTGCAACATATTAGCCTGCCGACTGCTCATGAGTATGGTTTCAACTTATTATTTCAGATTGGAACATGCAGCTTTGTTCAAAACAAACATGGAGAAATAATCCATTCTTCTTGTGATGTATCATAAAATTAGTTCCATTTTACTTGAATGGTATCAACATCTTCTATTGTAAGTTATTTTGATTTGACAAAAGACAATGAAATAAAATTATATTAATGAGCAGGGCTGATGTGCTGTTGACCAAAAGAATTCTTATATAAACGAACAATAATGGCTTAAAAATAAGAGAAAATATGACGAAAAAATAAAAATAAGGAAAATGACCACATTAAAAACATAAAGAATTTGTATGAAATTTTTTACTTATTCAATGAAATTTACAACTTTTAATAGCAATTATTTTATACAATTATGTTTTCTTTTAAAGTCTTGTTTTTAAGAAAAAATAGTAATCCTTGACTTCGATCTTCAGCCTTGGTTTTGAAAGGTTGAGGTATTAGCCGCAGACGTCGTATAATTTTCAGAGTTCGAAAGTTAGAGTCCATTGCAGTGATTTCGTTATGAACTTTTATACAATAAAAATTTTCTTTTAGAGAGTCTAGTCAATTTGTGAAGCATTCACGAAAAGAAAAAATACGGAAGAAGTAAGAAAAGGAATGACTTAATAATTGAAAATGGAAAAAATGACCCAATAACTATACAATTTCTATATCTTCACGTCGTAATAAACATTGATTTAAAGTTAGCTACATTTAGAATGCACAATAAACAAAAATGTCATGTAATCGGAATGAAGCCCTGATTATGAGCAGCAGCAGCCACTAACAACAACAACAACAACAACAACAATAATAATAATAATAATAATAATAATAGTAATAATATAATAATGATGATGATATGATGATGAGTGATGATGAAAGAGAACGCGGTCACCAACAAAAACATTATTATAATAATTTTGTTTATATTAAGGCTTATAATTATTTTTAACATGCACATTATTTCAGTGAAATCTACGTAAGTACATATGTGCATTTTAATTAAATATACAATGAAACGAAAGATATTGATCCAAATATATACTTACAGTGTCAGTTAAAAACAAAAAGTGTGTTTTAGAATTTTTTGTGAGCGGTGCATTTGAAAATCTCAAAATTTTTCATTAGAATTCAAAAAACTTTTGAAACCAACCCCTTTGAGTTGCATATCATATAAAAGACCACAAAGAAAGCTGCAAAATGACACATTTTTCAGCTCTATCTTAATTTGGAAACTTTCTACATCAATTTAAAACTTTCAGCAACCCAATTTTGGAATATTTCACATGGTTGTTATTTCACCAAACGAGTAGAAATACTTTACCAAAATTTGTAGTTTTTTTATTTTTCATTCATCCTACCTATGTGCCAAATTTAATCTCAATCGGAGAATTTGAGGTAATATTTCAATAAAAACTGTGTTGATTTAATATGAATGCCCCAATATTCACTCTCCTCCCTCGCGCGCACCTTTGGTTAAGATCAGAATCAGTATTTTTCATTAAGGGGATTGATTACAATAATTAGTGGCATATTCTTAAAAGTTGTCATGTTAGTATATAGCATGTTAATATTTGTGTGTGACTATTAAGTAAATCTACAAAAGACTTTGAATTTGAAACTAAACTTATAATAAAAAGAGCTCATAAACGGGGATTGTTTCAACAATGTCAATTGAATATAACACGGATATGTACACTTCTGAGGTGTAAGCTAGGAAAGACACGATCGCTTAATAATTTATTTTGCAATTTTTCTTTGATAAACCTCAACTAACTGATAATACTCCGGAGACGTTTGGCAAACCAACTTTAACATTAAAGAGAATACGTAGGATTCATTAACTCGATGAGCATCGAGAAAAGATCGGAGTTCATCCGAGAAATCAACGATACACATAAGATCGTAGTAAGCTTTGACTTTGAATATTGGCCCGTAGAAAATCAATCATCAATCAGCACAAAGGTTTGGGCCTATGGGCCCGTTTCCGCTCTCAGATTCTCTTTCCATCTTGTGTGGGGTCTGCCTCTGGATTCGTTTCCCCTTTGGTTGTATTCGAGATAAGTCTGGGAAGCCGTTCTTGTGATTCTGGTTAGGTGTCGAAGCCATTCTTCTTCGTTCTTGAGTCGATCTTCCTCAGTATGCTGGAGAAAAATATTACGTGATAATTATTTTATCGAAAAGAACAAAATTAGATCATTTCATGAACTCATTATACGGTGAAATCAAAATATTGTTAATAAATATGAAGTCATTTATTTGGAAAAAAGCGGATAATTTTGTAGCTTGTCGCCACCATTTCAAAATGACCACTTTTTATGATCAGATCTTTCAGAGACTCTCAATTCTATGTTAGATTGCCCGCCCACAATAGCAGTAGAAGATAGCATGTGTGTGTAGAAACCGATAAGTAAACAGAAAAGAATTTAAATTATATTTTATTTTAGAGCAAATTTATGAGCATAGGCATGTTAAATGATATTAAAAATATTTACAGGTCAATGTTTATAATGAGTTTCCATAGCGTTCCCAAGTAGGAGAAGTAATAATATCAATATTAAGTAAGAAAGATTTAATGGTATATTTATTATTATATTTATATTCAATATCTGTTGGGTCTATCGCCAATAGTGAGTTATATCTATTTTCTCCTCTTGTTTTGTTTCCTCACATATTTAAAACCGTTTCACTAGAACCCTGATAGGAGTGACATCATTCTCTTTAGAAGCTCTTTAGTTTCCAATAGTTTTACTTTACTTCCGGCAGGATACCTAGCTGTATCCGCTCATCTCTTAAGCCGCTTTACACGGTCATTTGCATTATTTTCTCGTCGTACAGACAAGGTTACTGACCAGACTGATGCAGGATTTGTACGTAAAAATGAAGCATGCTTCATTTTTCCGTAAAATTGGCATCCAGTTTGACTATGACGCTCCTGGTGTTATCTATGGAACTTTCTTCGATTCCGTGCCTGGAGAGTTTTCGAACAGTTAGAGCGTTTTGTGCTGTTTTTGGTTGTGATTTCGTGAGGTTGAGTTCACTGCTTTCCTTTCCATTTCCAACCAAAAAAATCACAATACTTCACACGACTATCTACCACCTTCACTGCGAATACGTAACATTCATCATTCTTCCGCGTATTGCAATTGTTTACGTAGTGCGATGTTCAACTTTTTAACTTCCAGCGCTTTTTGCGGCGTGTGAAGAAGTATTTTCATCACGATTGCATACAGAGCAGAAATGATCGTGTAAAACATCGGGAATCACTTCATCCAGTTCGGTACCGAAACCAACGCACATCTTTTCCATCCACTTTCTGTGACCAAAAATGATGAAAAAATGATGGCAAAATGACCGTGTATAGCGGCTTAAGAAGCCATACAACATGAGCTGCCTTGTTTATAAATATGTTATACGTGATTAGTAGATATTTCAGAAACTTAAGAATGACTATTGACAAAAACCAGTAGACGCTCTCGTAAAATTTTCTATGAATCTGTATCAATGGATAAATAACATGGTTGCTTGTAGCCAGAGATGCAAATTGCAATGTTGGTCACAAAAACCTGATGCATTTAATTGATATAAATGGTAGTTGCTCCTTTTTCAGTAGATTAAATATATATCTTTTAATTATAGTTCATTATTATAGTAAGTGTACTCTGTGATCGGTTCATTCGAAGGCTCTTCTGATCAGATAGTTTGGTCACCATGGTACAGAAGACTTCCTACCCTTCCAGGCTGGAATCACGTGCTCGTGAAATCACTAGACAATCGTATCTCCATGTCTGGGAGCCTACAAGTAAAAGCAGAGCCCCCTGCAATGTGTGATGTACGCGATTTGCATATGTGGCTTTCGCGCAGTAGAAAACACAAAAAGAATGTGGAAGACATGGAGTGCACGTCAAAATGTGATGATCAGAAGCGAAATTCACACAGGTTATGTTCTCTATTCCCTGCAAGTAAAGAATAATTTTAGCATTGGGAACGTGGAATCAAGAAGTTACTAAATGGTTTCGAGGGGGTCCGCAGAAGACATTTGGGTACCTGTGGCGGCTTCTGTTAGCTGCAATGATTTATTTTAATGTCAAGTTCTAATACGCCCAAAACAAGAGCGGCAAGCTCAGCAGAAATGCTTCTGTAGTAATGAGAAACAAAACAAAAATTGACTCTCGCCTAACTGTTGTGTTTGTTCCGTGTTTTGCTTAATACAAAATGTAATACGAGACTAAATTTCTTTAGCTTTAAACTCTCAATTTTCACTTAAGGTGTTTTATAATATCTAAATAAGTTGGTTCAATAAATAAAATATAATAAGTATCAAGTAGAGTAAAGAGTTCCAAAAACATCATTCAAATGATCATTTCGACCAACATTTTCTATTAGTGAATTTTTCACGAACAGCTTGCAACCAATATGAAGATAAATGCAGTTTGAGGTGAGTGTAAAATAAAGAATCTACTTATCAACACAGACATTTAGTGGTCGATGTGGTGCAATTTTTATTCACAACTCTTTTGGATAAAGGGAAGGAAACACTAAAAGAATTATAGGGCTATAAAATTAATAATTTTTTAATTTTTTGTTGTTACGTTATTGCTTGCTATTGGCCTCCGATACTAATCTCAGTTAACACTTCATAACCTAACTGTATCCGAAAGGATCGTGGTTATGAAGGAAAATGAAAACAGTTAATGATAGTACAAATATATTACGGAGAGAATTGATGAGAGGAATTATGAAAAAATTATGGAGGAAATATGGAACACAAATCGAGTCCCATTACATCAGCTAGTTAGTAAATATGTAAATCTGAATCAATGTCATTAAAATAGATCGAAAATAAAATCATGTATGCACCATTCCTTTAAGTGTTCTAATGATCTCTGGCGACAAAAAGATTGCGGCTGAAGGCCCTTCAGGATTTTCGTTGCCACTCATCATTAGAGCAAGGATCTATAAACGCCTTGTGCATAAACAACTTCTGATAAAAAAATTAAACAAATGCATAGACGACGAAAAGATTTAATTGTGTCATCTGGTAAGTAAAAAATCCATTCGTATTAAATTATTCTATTATACGCTGAATGAGTAATGTAATAATTTTCTTATCAACAAAAAATTCTCGTTAATGGATCTATTCTAATACGGTCTTCGCTTCACATACGTTTATCTTATCTTTCAAATCACTCGAGAGTTTTCAACCAGAGCGAAATATGCTCACACGCAGTGCTTTTCTCCCATAAATGGCAGCACACCGCCTCCATCAGTGAGAGAAGTTGCGGCAAGGTCGCCACCGCCCAGCCCGCGCGCCACCGTCCCATCTACGTAAAGTATATCCCTCCGAGCGCTGTCCTCCAAGCAAGAAGCAGGCGCAAGATGGGCGCTGCCCGACGAGCGTGTGGCCGTGTATGCAATGAGCCAGTCGGGCCATTCGCGCTCCCGTTGGCGTACCAAGCCTGCAGGAAGCCGGATTACGGTCGTCGCTCTGCCAGGAAATTGGATAGCATAGCGTAGGCAGCGCATTACAGGCTGAATAGTGGATGGTCCCATCAATGTTTGCAAGGGGAAAAAAACTTCTATTTTTATTGTATTGCACGTATATTGTGATTAAATTTATTTAAAGCTGGAGTTTCTACACTTTTCCTTTCTCGCCGCTACCTTCTTAAGCAAAGAAAATAATTGAAATCGTGCGCCAGAACAGGTGAATTTCGAACAGAAAAATTCTAATTACGAGAAAGCAATGACGAATGAATGAATGATATGTGTAACGAAAAAGTGGATAAATCATTGTTCCATATACAGTAAATTATCTCTTATCAGTGTTGGAAGACAGAATGTATGTTTTACGTGCGATACACAGAATGATCAATGGACGAAAATATTGATCATTTTCCGTCCGTCAATTGTTAAAACTAGTGCCATAGCTGTTAATCTATTTTCTCCAAATTTGATATCCTCGATTGATTAAGTGAGATACGCGTGCTCTGAGTACGAAATGATATTTTAATTTTTTGAGGTTACTTTACAGAAAGCTTCAAAAATATTGCAAAATATTCTAAAAAATGGCTAATATTTGATTGAACTTGTTTGCTCGGATAGCGTTATAGAAAATAGTGACTCAAGAGCGCTGCTGGTCTCATTTTTGTGTAATCCTTGATGTTTCGTAAATTGCAAAAAAAGAAAATCTTTTTCGGCATCACTTCCTACAATTACAATAACCTGCAAAATTGATGATTGAGATTCTCTTCCTAATAAAATCTGTGCTGAATGATATTGAATAAAAGCCATGAACACTTTTCGAAGATATTATGGTGCGTTATTTTGGGTGAAAAATAGACAATTTGTAAATTTTTTTTTGTCCACAAATGAATTCAGTGTTTAAAATGTATTTGTACACGGATAAAACATGGGAGCTTTAACATAGTAGCGTATGTTTCATTGTCGTTGAACTCTTCGGATTTCCAAATTCGAGTGAAATGATTGGAGAGAAAATTAGATTTTTAAGCGTTGAACAGATGAGTAAGGCAGAGCGACTGCGTGGACTAACTGAATGGAACAGTAAAGTGTGTACTCTGGCGAGGAAAATGTTTGCTGGTGAAACACTTTTGCTACCTTTCATTTAGTGATAATATTGTGTCTGTAGGAAATAATGAGAGAAAATATGTGCTGTTAGTAGCACCACTACTTATTTGTTGACACATCCGCACCAAATATTCACACACCAATAAGGCTATAGTTAACTCACCTGAGTCTCCCTTTTTAAATTCACGGCCAATAGATAATGACTGTGAAATTAGTATTAGTAGTATAAAGTAGTTAGTTTAACTTACAAACGAAGTAGTGTAGATTTACATACAAGTATTGTATAAACTTGTAGTAATACGTTTTATAATGAGGATGGACTGTCAGTAGTATTAATTGTATAGTTACAATAGTAGAATTGTCCTATTCATGATATTATAGACGTTGCAATAGTCATATATTACAACTGAGACGTGTCGACATGTACATAAGTGTTAGTTAGTAATTGTACAATAGTATAGTTAGTGACCAGGAGCCACAAAGGCGAATAAATCTGCCAGTGTCTATATTTTCATGTGTTACGTTAACTGCAAAGCTTAAGGCAGTAAGACAAAAAATGTTTATCAAATACTCACACCTTTCTTTATATACCCAGTAAAATCTGAATACTTTATTATCATTATTAATATATAGTAGAAATAAAAAAGGCAGGATAAATATCTGTTTTCAGTATATTGCATCGAGGCTGATATAACCAGGTATAAGCTTAGGCCAATGAAACTGCTGCATACATTATTATTACCATTTCTGGAAAGCATCCCTTTTTATTTAATATTATATGTATTTATTTTAATTTATTGTAAATTGTTTACTTTGTTTTAATTGTTTTGTTCAATGTTTTATTTATATCTTTATTATTATTTATTATTTATTATTTATATTTATTATTATTATTTATTATTTATTATTTATTATTATTTTTATTATTTATTATTTATTATTATGTATTTTATATTTATTATTTATTATTTATTATTTATTATTATTATTATATTATTTTATTATTTATTATTATTATATTATTATTTTATTATTTATTATTTTATTATTTATTATTTATTATTTATTATTTATTATTATTATTTATATTATTATTTATTTATTTATTATTATATTTTTATTATTATTTTTGTTATTATTAATTTACGTTTCGTGCGCTGCAGGGGAGGCCGTGGACGGCGCGCGGCTGCCGCGCGCCCCTGAGCAGCAGCGGTCGGCGGCAGCAGGACGGCTAGGGCGAGGGCGGCAAGAGGCCCCTGGGCGAACGCCGTAGGGCCGTCCATACCGGACGCGTGCTTCTAGTCAAAGCCGCCGCCGTGCGAGAACTAGAAAAGTTGCCAGCGCTGCCCGCGAGAGTGGGAGCCGCATTGACCTCACTGCAAGCCCTGAGCCGTTGCGACCGTTAGCGGCAGGAGGCGGCCGTGCGGCGGCGTTTCCGTTCGCCAGGAGGGGCCGGGCGCAGCACCTCCGGCCCGCGTGCAGCGCGCTGCTACGTGCAACAAAGCGCCCGGACGGCGCGGGGGCCCCTCGCGCAGACCATCGTGACTCAACAGGTACGGCCTTCCAGCCCCAACCGCGCCCTCGCAGTTTCTCTAGAGCACCGAACACCTGGTGGCGATACCGCCACAAAGGCATGCGATGCGCGACGCGGGCGTCGACAATATTATCTCGCGATTGAATTAATTTTGTTGGGAGAAGTGCGGTCTGAGATGAGAGCAAATCAGCAGAACAGTAACTGACAGTATGTACTTCGTAGAACGCACGGCGGAACACGCGTGTCGATTGGTTCGATAACAGCCGATGCACAGTACAAAGTGTGAGACAGGGGATGTCGACACCTACGTTCCAGAGAGAGCTACGACGACATATTCAGGCCCCAGCTATCTCGCAAGTGCTAGGGAGAATGTAAGTACAGCAGTTGCGACATCCACGTTATTTTGTCTCTGTTTCCTCCAATCAACACCAACCCGAAATGTCCCGGGAGTGAGTGCGAACGGTATTATACCCATATATCAAATCTGGGCGAGCGACATTATGCGCTGATGTCACGAGTGAGCCACAGATAAGATACAAGATAGCCGCTAAACAGAGTCGACCTGACTGTGAGCAGATGTAGCTGTGCTCGTGAACGAGAAGGTATGACTTCTCTACAGCACGCTATACCCACAATCGACCGCAGAACGAGGAAACAAGATCGTTCGAATGGACAATATTCCTTAGCTGGTCTCTCTCCCTAAATGATGTAGTCAGTTATATAG
The DNA here is from genome assembly GCA_017312745.1 of Gryllus bimaculatus. Classification (NCBI taxonomy): domain Eukaryota; kingdom Metazoa; phylum Arthropoda; class Insecta; order Orthoptera; family Gryllidae; genus Gryllus; species Gryllus bimaculatus. The sequence goes on along the minus strand of BOPP01000306.1, from coordinate 660,456 downwards.
TGCGATGATAGGAGTAGATCGAGGTTTGAGATTTGGTGAGACTCAGCATGATGACTCGTGTGGGAATGAGTGATGGATTAGGACAGGAAGAAGAATGTACAGCGGAAATGTGATTCGAGTCGCAGTAAGTGCCTGAGATGCTGAGTGGCCGTTTGTCTGGAGAAACAGAAACCCAGTAGAAATTTTTTCGGTGGCAAATGGCATACTGCTCCCCATTCGTACATGTGTTTATATCGAAGAACAAATATCACCGATAGACTAAACACGTAAGTCTGCCATAGTAAGCATGGACCAACGCCGTAATTAACCTTTCCTCCTACCAAGCCTCAGTGCCGAGAAAAAATCAAGATTAAAATCGATGAACACCCACGCTCCTGCTGAACCTAACAGGTGTCCGAAAATCCGCCATCGTCTGGAGTCAACCCCAGGACCTCCCGCCCAGACGCAACTGCAAGTGACTCACATTGATGCACAAGCACCTAACCACTCTGAGCACGCATAGAAAAGCAGAGCAGAAGCGCGGAAAAACTCGTCTAAATATTTAACAAGGACGATTGCAGAATGTTCACCTTGAAAATTCTCGTTAGGACTCGCTGTCGATCGAACACGCCCTCATGGATATTCACATCCATATGGCACCACTCACATAATTGATGCGACGTGCGTTAGACAGTAAATTTGCCTTCACTAAACTCCTGCCACTTAGTTTCTTCGAGTATTGGAATTCTTTACCATATTCGGAAGAAGTGAGGGATATTAGATATTTCGCTTCAGAAAGTAGACTGACATTAATATCTGTACACTTGTTGCTGATTCTATGTAGTTTCTCATTTACCACGCCGACGATAATATTATATGAATAATCTTTTCAAAGAAGGTTTGTGTTGTTATTCTTAATTCTGATTCAAGCTAAGTTAGTAGAAGGCGAGGTAGTGATGGTGAGAGTTGTAACCGGTCATCCTGCACTTTACAAACATTTTAATTGTATATAAAACATATTGCAATTTATTTGATAAATATAATATAATTCCTTAACATTGTTCTTCCAGAGTAACTAAATTCAATATTTGCAACTATTCGACTCTCACTCTTCTGGTTTGACAAGTAATGTCAGACCTATTTTTGTGGCAATTACAAACATTAATTTCCGAAATCCAAAAATGAATAACATTTTACTGACATTTTAAAAATAATTTTGTGATCTAATACACCTGAGAATATCTAAGGAGGATGGATCATTACAACAGAACATACAAACGAAGTTCATTCCCGCATGCAACACTGCTGCCGAGATAATAGACATGTAATATTTTAAGTAAGAAAATTGGTTTCAAGAACATTTTCGTTTTGAACGAATATGTGTTTCTTCAGGATTCGATGGATTCCAGCTTCTCAGGATTGGAATAGAAATTCTGATGTGAAACATCTGGGGTTTGAGCATTTGCCACCCGAGAGGCTATAAAGCTGAATGAATGAGGCGGAGTAGAAGATGGCCCATAGTGCATATTTGCATGGTTGTTTGAAATGTTAACTCCTCTGCACAGATATGGAAATTCGAACAGCCAAGGAATCTTCGAAGAGCAACATTTAAAGCATTCTCATCCCAGAAAAATCTCTGTAAGATTATTGGTATATCGTGCAACTAGAGGAAACATTATTTAATTTTAAACATTTCAGTATTTATTCTGTTGTCATTATTCTTCGCAACTTATAATCTTCTGGGTGAGATCTTGCCAAACCACAATCATATGATTCACGAATTCACTTTCCAAACTAATTTAAACTTAAACATTACAACTTTTCTTTTCATAACTAGTGCATATTCCCTCTATATTTCTCGTTAATTTCATTTATTTACACCTCTTTTTGCAAGGTTTTAAGATTTTTTCTAATGAAAATAAGCCATCCCAAATTCAACTTTATAAAAATTTGATTTCTTGAAATGTCATGATTTGTCTCAGGGAACGTTTTCTTACGTGCCTTAGTCACTATTAGCTGCTTTTACACTTTCCTCGGTCCTAACAAAAACACCTACTCAACGCTTTCCAATACCACAGGAAGTTACGTGGAATTTATGAAGCTGAATTCCTCTGTAAAACGCCATGTTTACAGTGGATTCCTTACGTTTTGACATTTGCTCAATATCTTCAGTTTTCCTTCCAAATTTTAAAGTTTTTATACTGAATGTTTCAAAATTTCTTCAGAATCTCGATTTAATAAAAAAAAGACTTGCGATACATGTTAGATTGCAACGACACTTCAACACTAGGGATCTGGCCAAACTTTGCTTATCACGAAAGACCCCAAGAAAATAAAAAATTGTCCAACATCCGAAAAACACACTTATTGATTTAAAACTAACTAACGTGAAGACGTAACCATATTATAGTACTTGTTAGCGAACACATCTTTGATTACCAAAAGCAAACATAACTCTTAACCCTAAACTTAAACAAGAAACTGTTTATCTACTACTATGTCCAAATATATTGTTGATATTTCAAATTAATTACTTGAATCTGTACGAAAGCTTAAATTTGGCCCAGACTTATAAGAAAAAATTACACTTATTCAAGTTTTTCAGAGTGCTGTTGGATTAAATTTGTCGCTTGCCAGCCCGACAGACAACGACAATCATTTTCATGTATAGTTGTAATAATAATTTTTTCAAAGGACGTCAACCGAAGGTTCAAGTTAAAGGCTTTATACGAGAGATCTCATTTTATAGACAGGACTCTAATAATTTAAATAAACTCTAATCTAGATTTCACGCAACAATATTAAAAATAATTTCAATTAATAACAAACACTAAAAACGTTCAAACATTTAAAGTATACTTTACATAACCAAACTGCAAATCACATTTGTTAACAGGGTGGCTGCCACTCATGCCCAAAACGTGCCTGAGTATCCATGTATCACGCCTTCCAAGCACGCCGTGCGCGTGCTGACGGAGGGCTGCGGAAGGAGCTGGTGTCCGCCAAGTCACGCATCAGATTCACGTGCGTAGGAACTGCCCACGTTTTCATTTGAGGCTCAGTGTTAGGTGTATTTTAATCGAACAGGGCAGGGTGGTGAGCAGTCCATGTTACTTCGCCTCGAAGCTACATACTTAATGAAATGTGTTCATCAAAAAACACCTTTCAAATAATGTCACGTTCAATTTTTTTCGAAATTATGAGAGTATTTTGATGTCAAAAACAATTTTTATTTTTGTTTAAACCATGTTTCAAAAACGCGTACAAAAGTTTGAATTAAATTTGTCCTTAAATTGGCTAAAAGATCTATAAAACACACTTAAGGAATGATACAGTTCATGCCTGATTTTCCGACAAAACTACAACTACTTCTGAACTATACAATAGTGGAATCATTTTTTAAATTCAAAATGTGTCATCAATAACCATCTTTCAATAAGGCTTGTTAATTCTTTCGAAAATATGGAGACTTTTGGAGTATTGGCGTCCATAATCTCCATGCATCCGAAATCTCCCTGCGGTTCAGCAACATCATAATGAGAAAGTAATTACAAGCAGTGGCATAGCTACGTAAGTTAGAATTTTAATATTACTTTATATTATATTTGTTCGTTTCTTATATCTAGCTTTATACGTCTCATTTAATAATTTTAGAAAAAATATTTCAAACCTTTTCCAAATAATATGAAAGAAAATTTGCTATACGCCTCCGGAAACTTACGAATCCCGGATGCAAACAATCACATTTTCCCGGTGGACGACTCCCAAAAGTCTCTATGAATTCGCCGTGACATTTTTGGACTATTTAAGCTGCATGAGATACATTTGTAATTGTCATACTTGTGTTGATATTTGCTTAAAAATATTCTAGTTCTATTTGCGAATGTTCTACCATTGAATGAGTCTTTTACAACAAATATGACTGAGATGTGCTTTATTTCGGAAAGAAATTGTGATCATAAAATCTAGTACATAAACTATTACATAAAGACGAAAATACATCTGTTTTATCACCCCTAGTTTAAAATTTCTCGTTGGATAGAAATAAGACGCTCAAAATAATCGCAAGTCTCCTTTTTATTGAACTGTTTTCAATTTTCAAAATAAGGCAAACTTCCAAGAAATCAAGAACGTAAGTGCCGTTGAGCATTACTTGTTTTTGAAAACCTCAAACGATGTCAAAAAATATTAAAATAATAAAATACTTGACCAGAACAGCTAAGAATTTATTTAAACCACGTCGCCAAATTGTAATTTTAATGTTGAATTGAAAAAAAAAGAAACAGGCGCGATTGAAACTCAGATAATGGTTACATGATGCTCAGATTTGTTGCGCGTGTTAAGCTTACTAGACTCTAAACCATTTTCGAAGACAGAAATCACACAATTTCATTTCACTCTTTGTGCATGTAAAAGAAAACCGTCAGAATGCCTCGACAATTTAAATCTCTCACAATATCCCCCCTACGGAGATCTACACATTCTCCCATCCAGATAATTCGAATATAGTTAAAATGAGAGTCAACACCTGGCGGAAAAGTGAAAGGCAAAAACCAGGCGCATTTAGATTTTGACCGCCCGCGAGGGCCCTGCCCTCCCCGCCATAAAGGTCCACCAGACCGCGTAGTGGTGGCCTTTAAAGGAAACCTAGCATCGACATCTTCGGGTACGAAACCACTGCTTCAGCAGTCTTCCGTGAAGACCGTCTCATACGAACAAAGGACATTTCAACAAAAAAAATGGCTCTGCCATTGCAGGAGGTGAGCCCCAGGGATGGTGAAGGACAAATTTCTCTTCGAGCGATGAACAATCGAGAAGACTTTGGAGTGCGCCCCATCTCCTTCCCGGAAGACATCGCCAGCGCCGTTGCTCTTACGCAGTCAACACGCCCTCCCACGTGCACGGTAATCCGTCATAATCCTGATTAGCCGTTTAAACAGCAGATAACGGACGCGGATAAAAGACTAAAAAATGTTCTTGCTTAGAACCAATGTAGTCTGTTCTTGGCGTTTCAATAAATACCGTAATATTATTAACATACCAACTTTCTGGATTGACCAATCCACAAATAGAGCGGTTGAACCTATTATTATGTTGATGACATTTAATTGTTAAGTCAAGAAGAGGAAACAGAAAATGGTTTTGTTAAGGAGGTAAACTATGTAATCGTTTACCGGGGTTTGAAATCATATCTTTGAGAAATCTTTGATTTATGTGTGGATGGACTTCATTTTCCTCTATTTTAAAGTTCTGGTACTTGGGGAAGATATTCGATTGTTGAAAAACTTGTTTGCATAATTTGCTATGGATTTCTTCTATTTATTGATACTTTTTATTATCCAATGACATTCGTCATTATGCAAACGTTCCAAAGGAACCATTAAGAGTTATATCTTAAATATTATTTTAATTACTGGATATCAAGAAACCAAAAATACAGATTTGTTTACACAACGTCTTGAGGAAGTAATTTAATACTCATATTGCGAACAATTTTTATACTAATGACAGTTTTGTCCAAAATCCGCCGTTTCCTAGTGCGACGATAAACAATACCGTTGTTATTCTCACGAGGGCGTAACATTATTTTTAAAAGCTATCTCGAAGAAATCGATTTCATTAGGAGTACGTTATTTGTCCTATAATAGTTTAAATAACCAATAAAATAAATTTTGCATAACAATTAGATTTCAATTGATCATGAGACCTGCGACCCATTTCTTACACGTCCTACCACACTTCTCAGAACACCAAAAATAATCAAAAACGATCAGCCTATTTTTTTAACTTTGGACCAATGTTCCTAAGAACGTCATATAAAGTATATCCCATATTGAAATATCGATCGCAAATTCAAAGAGAATGTGTCATCATTTAGATCGATTGAGGCAGAATATCAATGTGGAGAAAATCGGCATGACACGTTTAGCCGGACGGTTAGCAGACGGACAGTCAATGGCAGACGGACGGACCGTACGACAGACGACGACAAGGACGGAACACGGACGGACAGACCGGACCGAGAGGACGAAACGGACGGAGACGACGAGACGGACGGACGACGGACGGAACAGAACGAAGATGGACAGAACGGACAGATCGACAGACCAGACGGACGTTACAGACGACGGACAGACCGGCACGGACAGACGGAACGGACAGACGGACAGACGACGCGACAGATGACGTGACAAGACGGAACGGATAGACGACGAACAGAGCGAACGACAACGGGACGCGAACATACGGTACGACAGATCGGACGACGGACAGACGGACAGACGGACAGACAGACAGACGGATAGACGACAGACGACAGACGACAGGAAGACAGACGGAATAGACGGACAGACGGACAGACGGGACGGACGGACAGACGGACAGACGACGACGGACGGACGGACGGACAAACCAGAATGTTGCCGTCTTTCCGATTTTTCGCACACGGACGACCAAACATTAATCTGGGACTCCACCACAGTATGCTAGGGTTTTTTCTAACATAAGCAACCTGATTTATCACTTTTTCAGTCTACGAGGCCCCGGTGTACTAGAGTTTCTTTGCCAAAAATTCGCCAACTTCGCAGCGGGCGCATTACATTACTTCTCTAAAACACCAAAATAATATTAAATGAGTTCAGCCCCCGCACAATTAACCCTGGCCTATACACTTGACGCCCTAACTAATACAAAAGGAATTTCACATATGATTGGTTGCACGTGAGAGCCGCAAAAGGTATGTATAATACTGAAATAATATAGGAGAAGACAGAGAGTTTTCCCTTAATGAAATTTTTTTTAAAGATACAAATATTTTGAAATAAGATAATGTACAATCTTTTGGAAACTTGAATATTTTTCGCGTAATTTAGGTTAACATTATAGACGAGAAAGTACTTGCTGTTCTAGTACCACTAGTTTAGGGTGAATTTAATTTTGGCCAGTAGCCATTCTTTCGCGACTGAGCCATTTTCACGGGCATTTCAGACAAAAACACTCATCATTTGAGTCTTCGACTTCACGCAAAACGGTGTGGTATTGTTTTCTAAGTCTTTCCCTCGAACCAGACTTCATTGTTCTCGTGGGGAAGAAAGGGAAAAGGAAATTTTCTTATTCCCGTTTTTTTTTGGAATTTGTTTTTTTTTTTTTATTTATCATACACGGTTTCTGAAATTTTTCATCCTTAGAAATCAAACTTTTACTTCCAGAGTTAATAATTAAACCTATTTCTTTAGGCTCGAGGCTTGTTTACTTATCCACGAGAGATTATAGGGATATCTTCATAATCTTTCCAGTGTCACTTTAAGAACATTTTATGGATGACTGTCCTCATAAGTACAATTTCTGGGAACATAATTTGACTACTAATAACTGCGCTTGTATGTAAAATATATATTCAAGAGTATTTAGTAATTTTCAGTAAATAAGTTCTCCCAAAGACAAAGTATGGTGTTCCAAACATTTTTTCCAAACTTGAAAAAATTGCTAACATTATGCACCTATTTGAGAGCACATATTTTCAATAAGAAAATAACAAATTTAAAAAAGTTCGAAATTTCTTCGGCAGAACGGTTTTAGGAGAGTGGAGCCTCACTACCTTTATGAAATTTTTACGACTAAAAAATTTTCAAAACATTTTGCTTAGCAACAAATTGGTTTTAAAAATAAAATTTGGCACATTAATCTCCTTCCTCATTGGCGTCATTCTGCAAAATGAGATACGCCCAATAGTTTTTTCTCTGGTGCTGATGAGGTTTCCGAAACTATTATTAAGTGCTGAACTTATTGTTTCTTTTAGCGCTCAGGCCAAGTAATCTTGGGCTTGCGGGATTGTCTGTTTACTCGGCCTCCAAGCACGCCGTGCGCGTGCTGAGGAGGGCTGCGGAAGGAGCTGGTGCGCGCAAGTCGCTGCATCAGAGTCACGGTGCGAGGAACTGCCACCATTTAATTTGAAGGGTTCAGTATTAGTGGATTTTACTGGACGAGGCAGGGTGGGGGACAGTCCATGTACTTCGTTTGGAGCATGGTGTACGTTCTCAAGGAGGGGCTACGGAAAGAGCTTGTGGCGGCCAAGTCACGCATCCGAGTCACGGTTGAGTTTATGGAATTGCCCTTAAAAACAATAAGAAGGTGCATGCAATTTGGGTTTATTCTATTCCACGCTCGAAACCATAATAACATTTTGTTTGATATTTATGAATGCGTTATGAAGCGAGTCTCGTAAAAATGAGAATTTATTTTCAAATTCAAGATTTCCCAAATATTACTCTGATTTCTTGAAACATTTAAAATACAGATTTATGGGAATGGCTTACAGCTTTACTACAAATTATGTGGTGCATTTGATGAATCTATGAAAAATATTATAGAATTTTGTTTTTTCTTTGGAATTAAAAATATTTTGTTTTTCTCTTGGTTAAAATGCTGCGGGTTCAGAGGTATATACTCCTATAATAATGGATTGGACAACCTATTTACTCATTTTAAAGAATTTTTCTCAATATTTCTCTTTATATTTAATATTAATTTAATAATTATAACTATTAATTATAATTATGCTTTTTTTATTAATTTATATTAAATTCGATATAAATGATGAGATGAAAAACTAAACTAATATAAAACATAAAGTATAGAAATACTTCAAACGTGTGTTAGTTTGACGTGGAATATTCTTTAATTTTTGCACATGACCAAACTATTTTATGTAAATCAAACATACTATATGTTCATTGGTTTTCCCTAATCGAATAGCTGCTTAATGCTTATTGCAATAGGTGATAATTGGTTTAGTGCTTTAATGTGTAGTAATATAACAATAGGTCAATTGTGTATTGAGTGAGGCCTTCCCTCTTGTCGTAGTTCTCGCTCAATTTTCCGTGAGCTCTCCAAAAGTAACTACCGACATGGCCTCTGCATGAATGTTGGACTCTAGTGTAGTTTTATTCGTCTCCGTGGAGTATATTGTTTTTAATGTAATGGATTGTACTGAGGTAAAACCCACAATATACAATCTAATACCCCGTAAATACTAGATGATGAAAAGAACTAAAATAGTGGCCACATTCATTTTGACTATTGGCCAAATACATTGATTCATGAAGGTGATTTTTGAAATATATTTTTATTTTATTCACAGGAAGTTAGCCCTGGATTGACACAAACGGATCTCATGGCCAATTTGGATAGAGGAGAGGCAGACGAGCATTGAAAAAAGTAGATCAAAGTGGCAAATTGCAAGACTTTTTGGAGTATTCCCCACCTTAAACTGAAGATGTTGCTGACGTGGTTCTCTACGGCAATTTCTACCCCACACGTTCAAGTTACGTTTTTAAAGAATATTGTTACAATTTGCTTTAATGTACCTATATTTTAATTCGAGATAAAGATTATTGTTTAATGTGTTTTATTTATAAATATTTTTCAAAACTTGATCAAACTTTTTCTTTTCTAGATCCACGAGATATTCGTGATGCAGTGGGCGACGACCTTTTTAGTTGCAGGAGCAAAAGCAATATATTTTGCAACTTACATGCTGTAGTTGGGAAAACAAAAAAAAAGAAATATACAGATAAGCAATTCCGAGCCAAAAATAATAAAACTAATATTTTAACCTTTGAATATATATAACATTTGTTACATTAGAAAACAATTATGTACGCTTAGGATTCACTGTATACCCACATCTCCACAATTAGGTACACAGCCCTTGTGACGCTAGGCGAAACGTTAAATGAATCTTTCCACTACACGCATAAGAAAACTGCTTCATGGATATCAAGCAAATATTTATAGTTGTTGTTGTGCGAGAACGAATCTTGAATTAATAATTAAGCAAATAAACCTCATTCAGTCTGTGCAAACCACGGTGTGCCCAGAAAGCATAAATAAGTATAAGATAAAGGAAATTTAAGCCTTCTATGAGTGACGTCACAAAGATGCAACATACAGGGTTGAAATCCAGGTTGCATTGTTAGTACCGATAAAATGCCGAACCAGCAAAAATTTAATATATATCAAAAATATTTTGTCTTGTGGATTATGATCTGGAGAACGTTTTTAGAAGCTTTTAGCCTCAAAATTATAGTTTCTGTGAACTAGAATGCTTCCTTTAAGAGTTATTTAAACGATATCGCTGAATGAGTGCAGCGGGTTGCATTTGATATAATATTTAGATGTTGTTTTTAAAAAAAATCCATAATTTTAAAGCAAATGAAATTCTTCACGTACCCGTGAAATTCTTTTTCTTTAGAGACCTATTATCAAGATTGTTTTGCACTGAGAGCGCAAAAGTATGTAATAATACTGAAATAATATAGGAAGAAGACAGAGAGTTTTTCCCTTAATGAAATTTTTTTTAAGAGTAAAAATTTGAATAAGATAATGTACAATCTTTTTGAAACTTGAAATATTTTTCGCGTAATTAGGTAACATTATAGACGAGAAAGTACTTGCTGTTCTAGTACCACTAGTTTAGGGTGAATTTAATTTTGGCAGTAGCATTCTTTCGCGACTGAGCATTTTCACGGCATTTCAGACAAAACACTCATCATTTGAGTCTTCGACTTCACGCAAAGCGGTGTGGTATGTTTTTCTAAGTCTTTCCCTCGACCAGACTTCCATTGTTCTTTGGTCGAACAGCTCTGAGAGTCCGACAGTCGATTCTTCCCGAAACAGAATCTTCAGCACGGTCAAAATTGTCTGAGCTGGCGGAATGCTTCTGTCTGGATGGAAATATAAAAACACCAGAAATATCATAATTAAAGTAGTTGGATACTTGATCGGGATTCCTGACGGGTTTTCCGTGGGCTCATAATAAAATTCGAACTCT
>BOPP01000306.1:616926-649621 GCA_017312745.1 Gryllus bimaculatus | reverse complement strand
CTTCCATTGTTCTGAGATCAAGAACCTCTGATAGTCCACACGATACGATTCTCTCCCACCATATATTGACCCAGAGATACTCACAGCACCCCGTCAACAATGTCTGAGCCTGCGGAATCCATCCGTGCGTGGAGAAATATAAAAACACCCAACCATCGAGTCATAATTAAATATGCGGATACTTGAATCCGAAATCCGCATTACGGTTACCGGGGGCACAATAATAGATCAACTTTCTGTAACTTGTTGAGACTGCCTTCCGTTCTTGGGGCGGTTCTGATCATCATTGTTCACTTGAACTGGTTAGTTCTCTTCGTCCGATCTGACGTCTTGCGGAAAATGATATCTGGCCGGCGAGCTTATGAAGCATGTGACCGATTCTCGCCATGATGACTCAAACGCGATATGCTTTGGATATTCAGTAGGAAATATCCCAGGAATATTGCCTCTGTGTCCCGCGATATGTTGAATGTTCCAGGCTGCTGTCTCAGTAATCAAGATTTGCTGTTCAAATACTTGAATTCGAGACATTTGGAGATTGCCTAGTCGCACGCTCCACTGAGGTCTCTCCGATTAAACTCTTGCGACGAAAGAGTCGATGGCTGAGGTGTAGTTCGCAGTTTAATGCCATCTCCCAAAAATGATTAAGGCTTGATTTTCGGTCGCTTACGTCAGCCTCTGGTAGACGCTGCAAATGCGTGCTATTATTACCGTTTTAAGTCGTCATCCATTATGTTCAGTGATTTGGCTAGGATTTCTTTAGAGTCATTGCTACTATCTTAATTCTTAAAAGCACTTCTTATTAATATAATCGTGATTGTATTCAAATACTCGAATAATATATTAAGAAACAAAATATATATCTTCATTGTAATAAACACATCTGATCGTCATAAAGCTCCAGGAAAGACTGAGGTTGATATATGGGTGGTCAAGCTGGGTGCAAGTGGCAACATATTAGCCTGCGACTGCCAGTGAGTATGGTTTCAACTTATTATTTCAATTGGACATGCAGCTTTGGTTCAAAACAAACATGGAGAAATAATCCATTCTTCTTGTGGATGTATCATAAAATTAGTTCCATTTTACTGAATGGTATCAACATCTTCTATTGTAAGTTATTTTGATTTGACAAAAGACAATGAAATAAAATTATATTAATGAGGCAGGGCTGGATTCTGTTGACCAAAAAAATTCTTATATAAACGAACAATAATGGCTTAAAAATAAGAGAAAATATGAGCGAAAAAATAAAAATAAGGAAAATGACCACATAAAAACTATTAAAGAATTTGTATGAAATTTTTTACTTATTCAATGAAATTTACAACTTTTAATAGCAATATTTTATACAATTATGTTTTCTTTTAAAGTCTTGTTTTTAAGAAAAAATAGTAATCCTTGACTTCGATCTTCAGCCCTTGGTTTTGAAAGGTTGAGGGTAGTTAGCCGCAGGTGTATAATTTTCAGAGTTTCGAAAGTTAGAGTCCATTGCAGTAATTTCGTTATGAACTTTTATACAATAAAAATTTTCTTTTAGAGAGTCATAGTCAATTTGTGAAGCATTCACCGAAAAGAAAAAATACGGAAGAAGTAAAAAAGGAATGACTTAATAATTGAAAATGGAAAAAAATGACCCAATAAACTATACATTTCTATATCTTCACGTCGTAATAAACATTGATTTAAAGTTAGCTACATTTAGAATGCACAATAAAAAAATGTCATGTAATCCGGAATTGAAGCCCTATTATGAGCAGCAGCAGCACAACAAAACAACAACAACAACAACAATAATAATAATAATAATAATAATAATAAGTAATAATAATAATAATGATGATGATATGATGATGACGTGATGATGAAAGAGAACGCGGTCACCAACAAAAACCATTATTATAATAATTTGTTTATATTAAGGCTTATAATTATTTTTAAATGCACATTATTTCAGTGAAATCTACGTAAGTACATAATGTGCATTTTAATTAAAATACAATGAAAGAAAATTTGATCCAAATATATACTTACATGGTCGAGTTAAAAAACAAAAAGTGTGTTTTAGAATTTTTTGTGAGCGGTGCATTTGAAAATCTCAAAATTTTTCATTAGAATTCAAAAAACTTTTGAAACCAACCCCTTTGAGTTGCATATCATATAAAAGACCACAAAGAAAGCTGCAAAATGACACATTTTTCAGCTCTATCTTAATTTGGAAACTTTCTACATCAATTTAAAACTTTCAGCAACCCAATTTTGTAATATTTCACATGGTTGTTATTTCACCAAACGAGTAGAAATACTTACCAAAATTTGTAGTTTTTTTATTTTTCATTCATCCTACTATGTGCCAAATTTAATCTCAATCGGAGAATGTTGAGGTAATAATTTCAATAAAAACTGTGTTGATTTAATATGAATGCCCCAATATTCACTCTCCTCCTCGCGCCACCTTTGGTTAAGATCAGAATCAGTATTTTTCATTAAGGGGATTGATTACAATAATTATGGCCGATATTCTTAAAAGTTGATCATGTTAGTATATACATGTTACAAGTATTTGTGTGTGACTATTAAGGTAAATCTACAAAAGACTTTGAATTTGAAACTAAACTTATAATAAAAAGAGCTCATAAACGGGGATTGTTTCAACAATGTCAATTGAATATAACACGGATATGTACACTTCTGAGGTGTAGCTAGGGAAAGACACGATCGCTTAATAATTTATTTTGCAAGTTTTTCTTTGATAAACCTCAACTAACTGATAATACTCCGGAGACGTTTGGCAAACAACTTTAACATTAAAGAGGAATACGTAGGATTCCATTAACTCGATGAGCATCGAGAAAGATCGAGTTCATCCGAGAAATCAACGATACACATAAGATCGTAGTAAGCTTTGACTTTGAATATTGGCCCGTAGAAAAACATCATCAATCAGCAACAAAGGTTTGGGCCTAGTGGCCCGTTTCCGCTCTCAGATTCTCTTTCCATCTTGTGTGGGGTCTGCCTCTGGATTCGTTTCCCCTTTGTTGTATTCGAGGATAGTCTGGGAAGCCGTTCTTTGATTCTGGTTAGGTGTCGAAGCCAATTCTTCATCGTTTGATCGATCTTCCTCAGTATGCTGGAGAAAAATATTACGTATAATTATTTTATCGAAAAGAACAAAATTAGATCATTTCTGAACTCATTATACGGTGAAATCAAAATATTGTTAATAAATATGAAGTCATTTATTTGAAAAAAAAGCGGATAATTTGTAGCTTGTCGGCCACCATTTCAAAAATGACACTTTTTAATGATCAGATCTTTCAGAGACTCAATTCTATGTAGATGCCCGCCCACAATAGCAGTAAGAAGATAGCATGGTGTGTGTAGAAACCGATAGAGTAAACAGAATAAGAATTAAAATTATATTTTATTTTAGAGCAAATTTATGAGCATAGGCATGTTAAATGAATATTAAAAATATTTACAGGTCATAGTTTATATGAGTTTCCATAGCGTTCCCAAGTAGGAGAAGTAATAATATCAATATTAAGTAAGAAAGATTTAATGGTATTATTTATTATATAATTTATATTCAATATCTGTGGGTCTATCGCAATAGTGAGTTATATCCTAATTTTCTCCTCTTGTTTTGTTCCTCACATATTTAAAACCGTTTCACTAGAACCCTGAAGGAGTGACATCATTCTCTTTAGAGCTCTTTAGTTCAATAGTTTTACTTTACTTCCGCAGGATACCTAGCTGTATCCGCTCATCTCTTAAGCCGCTTTACACGGTCATTTGCATTATTTCTCGTCGTCAGACAAGTACTGACCAGACTGATGCAGATTTGTACGTAAAAATGAAGCATGCTTCATTTTTCCGTAACAATTGGCATCCAGTTTGACTATGACGCTCCTGGTGTTATCTATGGAACTTTCTTCGATTCCGTGCCCTGGAGAGTTTTCTGAACGTTAGAGCGTTTTGTCTGTTTTGGTTGTGATTTCGTGAGTTGAGTTCACTGCTTCCTTTCATTTCCAACCAAAAAATCACAATACTTCACAGACTATCTACCACCTTCACTGCGAATACGTAAACATTCATCATTCTTCCGCGTATTGCAATTGTTTTACGTACGTGCGATGTTCAACTTTTTAACTTCCAGCGCTTTTTGCGGCGTGTGAAGAAGTATTTTCATCACGATTGCATACAGAGCAGAAATGATCGTGTAAAACATCGGATCACGTTCATCCAGTTCGGTACCCGAAACCAACGCACATCTTTTCCATCCACTTTCTGTACCCAAAAATGATGAAAAAATGATGGAAAATGACCGTGTATAGCGGCTTAAGAAGCCATACAACCTATGAGCTGCCCTTGTTTATAAATATGTTATACGTGATTAGTAGATATTTCAGAAACTTAAGAATGACTATTGACAAAAACCAGTAGACGCTCTCGTAAAATTTTCTATGAATCTGTATCAATGGATAAATAACATGGTTGCTTGTAGCCAGAGATGCAAATTGCAATGTTGGTCACAAAAACCTGATGCATTTAATTGATATAAATGTAGTTGCTCCTTTTTCAGTAGATAAATATATATCTTTTAATTATAGTTCATTATTATAGTAAGTGTACTCTGTGATCGGTTCATTCGAAGGCTCTTCTGATCAGATAGTTTGGTCACCATGGTACAGAAGACTTCCTACCCTTCCAGGCTGGAATCACGTGCTCGTGAAATCACTAGACAATCGTATCTCCATGTCTGGGAGCCTACAAGTAAAAGCAGAGCCCCCTGCAATGTGTGATGTACCGATTTGCATATGTGGCTTTCGCGCAGTAGAAAAACAAAAAGAATGTGGAAGACATGGAGTGCACGTCAAAATGTGATGATCAGAAGCGAAATTCACACAGGTTATGTTCTCTATTCCCTGCAAGTAAAGAATAATTTTAGCATTGGGAACGTGGAATCAAGAAGTTACTAAATGGTTTCGAGGGGGTCCGCAGAAGACATTTGGGTACCTGTGGCGGCTTCTGTTAGCTGCAATGATTTATTTTAATGTCAAGTTCTAATACGCCCAAAACAAGAGCGGCAAGCTCAGCAGAAATGCTTCTGTAGTAATGAGAAACAAAACAAAAATTGACTCTCGCCTAACTGTTGTGTTTGTTCCGTGTTTTGCTTAATACAAAATGTAATACGAGACTAAATTTCTTTAGCTTTAAACTCTCAATTTTCACTTAAGGTGTTTTATAATATCTAAATAAGTTGGTTCAATAAATAAAATATAATAAGTATCAAGTAGAGTAAAGAGTTCCAAAAACATCATTCAAATGATCATTTCGACCAACATTTTCTATTAGTGAATTTTTCACGAACAGCTTGCAACCAATATGAAGATAAATGCAGTTTGAGGTGAGTGTAAAATAAAGAATCTACTTATCAACACAGACATTTAGTGGTCGATGTGGTGCAATTTTTATTCACAACTCTTTTGGATAAAGGGAAGGAAACACTAAAAGAATTATAGGGCTATAAAATTAATAATTTTTTAATTTTTTGTTGTTACGTTATTGCTTGCTATTGGCCTCCGATACTATCTCAGTTAACACTTCATAACCTAACTGTATCGAAAGGATCGTGGTTATGAAGGAAAATGAAAACAGTTAATGATAGTACAAATATATTACGGAGAGAATTGATGAGAGGAATTATGAAAAAATTATGGAGGAAATATGGAACACAAATCGAGTCCCATTACATCAGCTAGTTAGTAAATATGTAAATCTGAATCAATGTCATTAAAATAGATCGAAAATAAAATCATGTATGCACCATTCCTTTAAGTGTTCTAATGATCTCTGGCGACAAAAAGATTGCGGCTGAAGGCCCTTCAGGATTTTCGTTGCCACTCATCATTAGAGCAAGGATCTATAAACGCCTTGTGCATAAACAACTTCTGATAAAAAAATTAAACAAATGCATAGACGACGAAAAGATTTAATTGTGTCATCTGGTAAGTAAAAAATCCATTCGTATTAAATTATTCTATTATACGCTGAATGAGTAATGTAATAATTTTCTTATCAACAAAAAATTCTCGTTAATGGATCTATTCTAATACGGTCTTCGCTTCACATACGTTTATCTTATCTTTCAAATCACTCGAGAGTTTTCAACCAGAGCGAAATATGCTCACATCGCAGTGCTTTTCTCCCATAAATGGCAGCACACCGCCTCCATCAGTGGAGAAGTTGCGGCAAGTCGCCACCGCCCAGCCCGCGCGCCACCGTCCCATCTACGTAAAGTATACCCCTCCGAGCGCTGTCCTCCAAGCAAGAAGCAGGCGCAAGATGGGCGCTGCCCGACGAGCGTGTGGCCGTGTATGCAATGAGCCAGTCGGGCCATTCGCGCTCCCGTTGGCGTACCAAGCCTGCAGGAAGCCGGATTACGGTCGTCGCTCTGCCAGGAAATTGGATAGCATAGCGTAGGCAGCGCATTACAGGCTGAATAGTGGATGGTCCCATCAATGTTTGAAAGGGGAAAAAAACTTCTATTTTTATTGTATTGCACGTATATTGTGATTAAATTTATTTAAAGCTGGAGTTTCTACACTTTTCCTTTCTCGCCGCTACCTTCTTAAGCAAAGAAAATAATTGAAATCGTGCGCCAGAACAGGTGAATTTCGAACAGAAAAATTCTAATTACGAGAAAGCAATGACGAATGAATGAATGATATGTGTAACGAAAAAGTGGATAAATCATTGTTCCATATACAGTAAATTATCTCTTATCAGTGTTGGAAGACAGAATGTATGTTTTACGTGCGATACACAGAATGATCAATGGACGAAAATATTGATCATTTTCCGTCCGTCAATTGTTAAAACTAGTGCCTAGCTGTTAATCTATTTTCTCCAAATTTGATATCCTCGATTGATTAAGTGAGATACGCGTGCTCTGAGTACGAAATGATATTTTAATTTTTTGAGGTTACTTTACAGAAAGCTTCAAAAATATTGCAAAATATTCTAAAAAATGGCTAATATTTGATTGAACTTGTTTGCTCGGATAGCGTTATAGAAAATAGTGACTCAAGAGCGCTGCTGGTCTCATTTTTGTGTAATCCTTGATGTTTCGTAAATTGCAAAAAAAGAAAATCTTTTTCGGCATCACTTCCTACAATTACAATAACCTGCAAAATTGATGATTGAGATTCTCTTCCTAATAAAATCTGTGCTGAATGATATTGAATAAAAGCCATGAACACTTTTCGAAGATATTATGGTGCGTTATTTTGGGTGAAAAATAGACAATTTGTAAATTTTTTTTTGTCCACAAATGAATTCAGTGTTTAAAATGTATTTGTACACGGATAAAACATGGGAGCTTTAACATAGTAGCGTATGTTTCATTGTCGTTGAACTCTTCGGATTTCCAAATTCGAGTGAAATGATTGGAGAGAAAATTAGATTTTTAAGCGTTGAACAGATGAGTAAGGCAGAGCGACTGCGTGGACTAACTGAATGGAACAGTAAAGTGTGTACTCTGGCGAGGAAAATGTTTGCTGGTGAAACACTTTTGCTACCTTTCATTTAGTGATAATATTGTGTCTGTAGGAAATAATGAGAGAAAATATGTGCTGTTAGTAGCACCACTACTTATTTGTTGACACATCCGCACCAAATGTTCACAGACCAATAAGGCTATAGTTAACTCACCTGAGTCTCCCTTTTTAAATTCACGGCCAATAGATAATGACTGTGAAATTAGTATTAGTAGTATAAAGTAGTTAGTTTAACTTTACAAACGAAGTAGTGTAGATTTACATACAAGTATTGTATAAACTTGTAGTAATACGTTTTATAATGAGGATGGACTGTCAGTAGTATTAATTGTATAGTTACAATAGTAGAATTGTCCTATTCATGATATTATAGACGTTGCAATAGTCATATATTACAACTGAGACGTGTCGACATGTACATAAGTGTTAGTTAGTAATTGTACAATAGTATAGTTAGTGACCAGGAGCCACAAAGGCGAATAAATCTGCCAGTGTCTATATTTTCATGTGTTACGTTAACTGCAAAGCTTAAGGCAGTAAGACAAAAAATGTTTATCAAATACTCACACCTTTCTTTATATACCCAGTAAAATCTGAATACTTTATTATCATTATTAATATATAGTAGAAATAAAAAAGGCAGGATAAATATCTGTTTTCAGTATATTGCATCGAGGCTGATATAACCAGGTATAAGCTTAGGCCAATGAAACTGCTGCATACATTATTATTACCATTTCTGGAAAGCATCCCTTTTTATTTAATATTATATGTATTTATTTTAATTTATTGTAAATTGTTTACTTTGTTTTAATTGTTTTGTTCAATGTTTTATTTATATCTTTATTATTATTTATTATTTATTATTTATATTTATTATTATTATTTATTATTTATTATTTATTATTATTTTTATTATTTATTATTTATTATTATGTATTTTATATTTATTATTTATTATTTATTATTTATTATTATTATTATATTATTTTATTATTTATTATTATTATATTATTATTTTATTATTTATTATTTTATTATTTATTATTTATTATTTATTATTTATTATTATTATTTATATTATTATTTATTTATTTATTATTATATTTTTATTATTATTTTTGTTATTATTAATTTACGTTTCGTGCGCTGCAGGGGAGGCCGTGGACGGCGCGCGGCTGCCGCGCGCCCCTGAGCAGCAGCGGTCGGCGGCAGCAGGACGGCTAGGGCGAGGGCGGCAAGAGGCCCCTGGGCGAACGCCGTAGGGCCGTCCATACCGGACGCGTGCTTCTAGTCAAAGCCGCCGCCGTGCGAGAACTAGAAAAGTTGCCAGCGCTGCCCGCGAGAGTGGGAGCCGCATTGACCTCACTGCAAGCCCTGAGCCGTTGCGACCGTTAGCGGCAGGAGGCGGCCGTGCGGCGGCGTTTCCGTTCGCCAGGAGGGGCCGGGCGCAGCACCTCCGGCCCGCGTGCAGCGCGCTGCTACGTGCAACAAAGCGCCCGGACGGCGCGGGGGCCCCTCGCGCAGACCATCGTGACTCAACAGGTACGGCCTTCCAGCCCCAACCGCGCCCTCGCAGTTTCTCTAGAGCACCGAACACCTGGTGGCGATACCGCCACAAAGGCATGCGATGCGCGACGCGGGCGTCGACAATATTATCTCGCGATTGAATTAATTTTGTTGGGAGAAGTGCGGTCTGAGATGAGAGCAAATCAGCAGAACAGTAACTGACAGTATGTACTTCGTAGAACGCACGGCGGAACACGCGTGTCGATTGGTTCGATAACAGCCGATGCACAGTACAAAGTGTGAGACAGGGGATGTCGACACCTACGTTCCAGAGAGAGCTACGACGACATATTCAGGCCCCAGCTATCTCGCAAGTGCTAGGGAGAATGTAAGTACAGCAGTTGCGACATCCACGTTATTTTGTCTCTGTTTCCTCCAATCAACACCAACCCGAAATGTCCCGGGAGTGAGTGCGAACGGTATTATACCCATATATCAAATCTGGGCGAGCGACATTATGCGCTGATGTCACGAGTGAGCCACAGATAAGATACAAGATAGCCGCTAAACAGAGTCGACCTGACTGTGAGCAGATGTAGCTGTGCTCGTGAACGAGAAGGTATGACTTCTCTACAGCACGCTATACCCACAATCGACCGCAGAACGAGGAAACAAGATCGTTCGAATGGACAATATTCCTTAGCTGGTCTCTCTCCCTAAATGATGTAGTCAGTTATATAGTGCGATGATAGGAGTAGATCGAGGTTTGAGATTTGGTGAGACTCAGCATGATGACTCGTGTGGGAATGAGTGATGGATTAGGACAGGAAGAAGAATGTACAGCGGAAATGTGATTCGAGTCGCAGTAAGTGCCTGAGATGCTGAGTGGCCGTTTGTCTGGAGAAACAGAAACCCAGTAGAAATTTTTTCGGTGGCAAATGGCATACTGCTCCCCATTCGTACATGTGTTTATATCGAAGAACAAATATCACCGATAGACTAAACACGTAAGTCTGCCATAGTAAGCATGGACCAACGCCGTAATTAACCTTTCCTCCTACCAAGCCTCAGTGCCGAGAAAAAATCAAGATTAAAATCGATGAACACCCACGCTCCTGCTGAACCTAACAGGTGTCCGAAAATCCGCCATCGTCTGGAGTCAACCCCAGGACCTCCCGCCCAGACGCAACTGCAAGTGACTCACATTGATGCACAAGCACCTAACCACTCTGAGCACGCATAGAAAAGCAGAGCAGAAGCGCGGAAAAACTCGTCTAAATATTTAACAAGGACGATTGCAGAATGTTCACCTTGAAAATTCTCGTTAGGACTCGCTGTCGATCGAACACGCCCTCATGGATATTCACATCCATATGGCACCACTCACATAATTGATGCGACGTGCGTTAGACAGTAAATTTGCCTTCACTAAACTCCTGCCACTTAGTTTCTTCGAGTATTGGAATTCTTTACCATATTCGGAAGAAGTGAGGGATATTAGATATTTCGCTTCAGAAAGTAGACTGA
This sequence comes from Gryllus bimaculatus, assembly GCA_017312745.1. Taxonomy (NCBI): domain Eukaryota; kingdom Metazoa; phylum Arthropoda; class Insecta; order Orthoptera; family Gryllidae; genus Gryllus; species Gryllus bimaculatus. The sequence goes on along the minus strand of BOPP01000306.1, from coordinate 639,023 downwards.
CATTAATATCTGTACACTTGTTGCTGATTCTATGTAGTTTCTCATTTACCACGCCGACGATAATATTATATGAATAATCTTTTCAAAGAAGGTTTGTGTTGTTATTCTTAATTCTGATTCAAGCTAAGTTAGTAGAAGGCGAGGTAGTGATGGTGAGAGTTGTAACCGGTCATCCTGCACTTTACAAACATTTTAATTGTATATAAAACATATTGCAATTTATTTGATAAATATAATATAATTCCTTAACATTGTTCTTCCAGAGTAACTAAATTCAATATTTGCAACTATTCGACTCTCACTCTTCTGGTTTGACAAGTAATGTCAGACCTATTTTTGTGGCAATTACAAACATTAATTTCCGAAATCCAAAAATGAATAACATTTTACTGACATTTTAAAAATAATTTTGTGATCTAATACACCTGAGAATATCTAAGGAGGATGGATCATTACAACAGAACATACAAACGAAGTTCATTCCCGCATGCAACACTGCTGCCGAGATAATAGACATGTAATATTTTAAGTAAGAAAATTGGTTTCAAGAACATTTTCGTTTTGAACGAATATGTGTTTCTTCAGGATTCGATGGATTCCAGCTTCTCAGGATTGGAATAGAAATTCTGATGTGAAACATCTGGGGTTTGAGCATTTGCCACCCGAGAGGCTATAAAGCTGAATGAATGAGGCGGAGTAGAAGATGGCCCATAGTGCATATTTGCATGGTTGTTTGAAATGTTAACTCCTCTGCACAGATATGGAAATTCGAACAGCCAAGGAATCTTCGAAGAGCAACATTTAAAGCATTCTCATCCCAGAAAAATCTCTGTAAGATTATTGGTATATCGTGCAACTAGAGGAAACATTATTTAATTTTAAACATTTCAGTATTTATTCTGTTGTCATTATTCTTCGCAACTTATAATCTTCTGGGTGAGATCTTGCCAAACCACAATCATATGATTCACGAATTCACTTTCCAAACTAATTTAAACTTAAACATTACAACTTTTCTTTTCATAACTAGTGCATATTCCCTCTATATTTCTCGTTAATTTCATTTATTTACACCTCTTTTTGCAAGGTTTTAAGATTTTTTCTAATGAAAATAAGCCATCCCAAATTCAACTTTATAAAAATTTGATTTCTTGAAATGTCATGATTTGTCTCAGGGAACGTTTTCTTACGTGCCTTAGTCACTATTAGCTGCTTTTACACTTTCCTCGGTCCTAACAAAAACACCTACTCAACGCTTTCCAATACCACAGGAAGTTACGTGGAATTTATGAAGCTGAATTCCTCTGTAAAACGCCATGTTTACAGTGGATTCCTTACGTTTTGACATTTGCTCAATATCTTCAGTTTTCCTTCCAAATTTTAAAGTTTTTATACTGAATGTTTCAAAATTTCTTCAGAATCTCGATTTAATAAAAAAAAGACTTGCGATACATGTTAGATTGCAACGACACTTCAACACTAGGGATCTGGCCAAACTTTGCTTATCACGAAAGACCCCAAGAAAATAAAAAATTGTCCAACATCCGAAAAACACACTTATTGATTTAAAACTAACTAACGTGAAGACGTAACCATATTATAGTACTTGTTAGCGAACACATCTTTGATTACCAAAAGCAAACATAACTCTTAACCCTAAACTTAAACAAGAAACTGTTTATCTACTACTATGTCCAAATATATTGTTGATATTTCAAATTAATTACTTGAATCTGTACGAAAGCTTAAATTTGGCCCAGACTTATAAGAAAAAATTACACTTATTCAAGTTTTTCAGAGTGCTGTTGGATTAAATTTGTCGCTTGCCAGCCCGACAGACAACGACAATCATTTTCATGTATAGTTGTAATAATAATTTTTTCAAAGGACGTCAACCGAAGGTTCAAGTTAAAGGCTTTATACGAGAGATCTCATTTTATAGACAGGACTCTAATAATTTAAATAAACTCTAATCTAGATTTCACGCAACAATATTAAAAATAATTTCAATTAATAACAAACACTAAAAACGTTCAAACATTTAAAGTATACTTTACATAACCAAACTGCAAATCACATTTGTTAACAGGGTGGCTGCCACTCATGCCCAAAACGTGCCTGAGTATCCATGTATCACGCCTTCCAAGCACGCCGTGCGCGTGCTGACGGAGGGCTGCGGAAGGAGCTGGTGTCCGCCAAGTCACGCATCAGATTCACGTGCGTAGGAACTGCCCACGTTTTCATTTGAGGCTCAGTGTTAGGTGTATTTTAATCGAACAGGGCAGGGTGGTGAGCAGTCCATGTTACTTCGCCTCGAAGCTACATACTTAATGAAATGTGTTCATCAAAAAACACCTTTCAAATAATGTCACGTTCAATTTTTTTCGAAATTATGAGAGTATTTTGATGTCAAAAACAATTTTTATTTTTGTTTAAACCATGTTTCAAAAACGCGTACAAAAGTTTGAATTAAATTTGTCCTTAAATTGGCTAAAAGATCTATAAAACACACTTAAGGAATGATACAGTTCATGCCTGATTTTCCGACAAAACTACAACTACTTCTGAACTATACAATAGTGGAATCATTTTTTAAATTCAAAATGTGTCATCAATAACCATCTTTCAATAAGGCTTGTTAATTCTTTCGAAAATATGGAGACTTTTGGAGTATTGGCGTCCATAATCTCCATGCATCCGAAATCTCCCTGCGGTTCAGCAACATCATAATGAGAAAGTAATTACAAGCAGTGGCATAGCTACGTAAGTTAGAATTTTAATATTACTTTATATTATATTTGTTCGTTTCTTATATCTAGCTTTATACGTCTCATTTAATAATTTTAGAAAAAATATTTCAAACCTTTTCCAAATAATATGAAAGAAAATTTGCTATACGCCTCCGGAAACTTACGAATCCCGGATGCAAACAATCACATTTTCCCGGTGGACGACTCCCAAAAGTCTCTATGAATTCGCCGTGACATTTTTGGACTATTTAAGCTGCATGAGATACATTTGTAATTGTCATACTTGTGTTGATATTTGCTTAAAAATATTCTAGTTCTATTTGCGAATGTTCTACCATTGAATGAGTCTTTTACAACAAATATGACTGAGATGTGCTTTATTTCGGAAAGAAATTGTGATCATAAAATCTAGTACATAAACTATTACATAAAGACGAAAATACATCTGTTTTATCACCCCTAGTTTAAAATTTCTCGTTGGATAGAAATAAGACGCTCAAAATAATCGCAAGTCTCCTTTTTATTGAACTGTTTTCAATTTTCAAAATAAGGCAAACTTCCAAGAAATCAAGAACGTAAGTGCCGTTGAGCATTACTTGTTTTTGAAAACCTCAAACGATGTCAAAAAATATTAAAATAATAAAATACTTGACCAGAACAGCTAAGAATTTATTTAAACCACGTCGCCAAATTGTAATTTTAATGTTGAATTGAAAAAAAAAGAAACAGGCGCGATTGAAACTCAGATAATGGTTACATGATGCTCAGATTTGTTGCGCGTGTTAAGCTTACTAGACTCTAAACCATTTTCGAAGACAGAAATCACACAATTTCATTTCACTCTTTGTGCATGTAAAAGAAAACCGTCAGAATGCCTCGACAATTTAAATCTCTCACAATATCCCCCCTACGGAGATCTACACATTCTCCCATCCAGATAATTCGAATATAGTTAAAATGAGAGTCAACACCTGGCGGAAAAGTGAAAGGCAAAAACCAGGCGCATTTAGATTTTGACCGCCCGCGAGGGCCCTGCCCTCCCCGCCATAAAGGTCCACCAGACCGCGTAGTGGTGGCCTTTAAAGGAAACCTAGCATCGACATCTTCGGGTACGAAACCACTGCTTCAGCAGTCTTCCGTGAAGACCGTCTCATACGAACAAAGGACATTTCAACAAAAAAAATGGCTCTGCCATTGCAGGAGGTGAGCCCCAGGGATGGTGAAGGACAAATTTCTCTTCGAGCGATGAACAATCGAGAAGACTTTGGAGTGCGCCCCATCTCCTTCCCGGAAGACATCGCCAGCGCCGTTGCTCTTACGCAGTCAACACGCCCTCCCACGTGCACGGTAATCCGTCATAATCCTGATTAGCCGTTTAAACAGCAGATAACGGACGCGGATAAAAGACTAAAAAATGTTCTTGCTTAGAACCAATGTAGTCTGTTCTTGGCGTTTCAATAAATACCGTAATATTATTAACATACCAACTTTCTGGATTGACCAATCCACAAATAGAGCGGTTGAACCTATTATTATGTTGATGACATTTAATTGTTAAGTCAAGAAGAGGAAACAGAAAATGGTTTTGTTAAGGAGGTAAACTATGTAATCGTTTACCGGGGTTTGAAATCATATCTTTGAGAAATCTTTGATTTATGTGTGGATGGACTTCATTTTCCTCTATTTTAAAGTTCTGGTACTTGGGGAAGATATTCGATTGTTGAAAAACTTGTTTGCATAATTTGCTATGGATTTCTTCTATTTATTGATACTTTTTATTATCCAATGACATTCGTCATTATGCAAACGTTCCAAAGGAACCATTAAGAGTTATATCTTAAATATTATTTTAATTACTGGATATCAAGAAACCAAAAATACAGATTTGTTTACACAACGTCTTGAGGAAGTAATTTAATACTCATATTGCGAACAATTTTTATACTAATGACAGTTTTGTCCAAAATCCGCCGTTTCCTAGTGCGACGATAAACAATACCGTTGTTATTCTCACGAGGGCGTAACATTATTTTTAAAAGCTATCTCGAAGAAATCGATTTCATTAGGAGTACGTTATTTGTCCTATAATAGTTTAAATAACCAATAAAATAAATTTTGCATAACAATTAGATTTCAATTGATCATGAGACCTGCGACCCATTTCTTACACGTCCTACCACACTTCTCAGAACACCAAAAATAATCAAAAACGATCAGCCTATTTTTTTAACTTTGGACCAATGTTCCTAAGAACGTCATATAAAGTATATCCCATATTGAAATATCGATCGCAAATTCAAAGAGAATGTGTCATCATTTAGATCGATTGAGGCAGAATATCAATGTGGAGAAAATCGGCATGACACGTTTAGCCGGACGGTTAGCAGACGGACAGTCAATGGCAGACGGACGGACCGTACGACAGACGACGACAAGGACGGAACACGGACGGACAGACCGGACCGAGAGGACGAAACGGACGGAGACGACGAGACGGACGGACGACGGACGGAACAGAACGAAGATGGACAGAACGGACAGATCGACAGACCAGACGGACGTTACAGACGACGGACAGACCGGCACGGACAGACGGAACGGACAGACGGACAGACGACGCGACAGATGACGTGACAAGACGGAACGGATAGACGACGAACAGAGCGAACGACAACGGGACGCGAACATACGGTACGACAGATCGGACGACGGACAGACGGACAGACGGACAGACAGACAGACGGATAGACGACAGACGACAGACGACAGGAAGACAGACGGAATAGACGGACAGACGGACAGACGGGACGGACGGACAGACGGACAGACGACGACGGACGGACGGACGGACAAACCAGAATGTTGCCGTCTTTCCGATTTTTCGCACACGGACGACCAAACATTAATCTGGGACTCCACCACAGTATGCTAGGGTTTTTTCTAACATAAGCAACCTGATTTATCACTTTTTCAGTCTACGAGGCCCCGGTGTACTAGAGTTTCTTTGCCAAAAATTCGCCAACTTCGCAGCGGGCGCATTACATTACTTCTCTAAAACACCAAAATAATATTAAATGAGTTCAGCCCCCGCACAATTAACCCTGGCCTATACACTTGACGCCCTAACTAATACAAAAGGAATTTCACATATGTGAATTGTTGAGACTGCTTCGGATCTTGGCGTGTGTCGATCATCATTGGTTCCACTTGAATGGTAGTTCCTTCGTCCGATCTGACGTCTTCGGAAAATATTACGCCGCGAGCTATGAGCATTTGACACTTCTCCATAGACCAAACGCGATATGCTTTGGATTATTCGGTATATCCCAGAAATATTGCCTCTTGTCCGCGATTGTTGAATGTTCCCAGGGCTGCTGTCTCAGTAATAGACTTTGCTGTCAAATACCTTGAAGTTCGAGACATTTGGAGATTTGCCGGTCCACGCCTCGAACTGAGTCTTGCGATTTAAACTCTTCGACGATAGAGTCGATTGCGAGGGTAGTTCGCAGTGTTAACTGCCTCTCCCAAAAATGATAAGGTAGATTTGCGTCCTTCGTTAGCCCTCTGGTAACGTCCAAAAGCGTGCAATTATTACGTTTAGCGTCTCCATTATGTTCAGGATTGTAGGGACTAGTGATTTTTCTTAAAACACCATTTTACTTAATATAATCGTTGAATTTGGTATTCAAATACTCGGTAAATACAAGTACTTAAGGAAAACAAAATCATATATCGTTCATTGTAATAAACACATCTGATCGTCATAAAGCTCCAGGAAAGACTGAGGTCTGATATAGGTGGTTCAAGCTGGGTGCAAGTGGCAACATATTAGCCTGCCACTGCCAGTGAGTATGTTTCAACTTATTATTTCAGATTGGAACATGCAGCTTTGGTTCAAAACAAACATGGAAAATATCCATTCTTCTTGTATGATCATAAAATTAGTTCCATTTTTACTTGAATGGTATCAGACATCTTCTATTGTGAAGTTATTTTGATTTGACAAAAGACAATGAAATAAAATATATTATGAGCAGGGCTTGGATTCTGTTGACCAAAAAATTCTTTAATAAACGAACAATAAATGGCTTAAAAATAAGAAGAAAATGACCGAAAAAATAAAAATAAGGGAAAATGACCACATTAAAAACATTAAAGAATTTGTATGAAATTTTTACTTATTCAATGAAATTTACAACTTTTAATAGCATTTATTTTTATACAATTATGTTTTCTTTTAAAGTCTTGTTTTTAAGAAAAAATGTAATCCTTGACTTCGATCTTCAGCCTTGGGTTTTGAAAGGTTGAGGTAGTTACCGCAGGTCTGTATAATTTTCAGAGTTCGAAAGTTAGAGTCCATTGCAGTGAATTTCGTTATGAACCTTTGATACAATAAAAATTTTCTTTTAGAGAGTCATAGTCAATTTGTGAAGCATTCACGAAAAGAAAAAATACGGAAGAAGTAAAAAAAGAATGACTTAATAATTGAAAATGGAAAAAATGACCCAATAACTATACATTTCTATCATCTTCACGTCGTAATAAACATTGATTTAGAAGTTAGCTACATTTAGAATGCACCAATAAAAAAATGTCATGTAATCGGAATTGAAGCCCTGATTATGAGCAGCAGCAGCAACAACAACAACAACAACAACAACAACAATAATAATAATAATAATAATAATAATAGTAATAATAATAATAATGATGATGATGATGATGATGATGATGATGAAAGAGAACGCGGTCACCAACAAAAACCATTATATTAATAATTTGTTTATATTAAGGCTTATAATTTATTTTTAAATGCACATTATTTCAGTGAAATCTAACGTAAGTACATATTGTGCATTTTAATTAAACATTACCAAATGAAACGATATTGATCCCAAATATATACTTACATGGTCAGTTAAAACAAAAAAGTGTGTTTTAGAATTTTTGTGAAGCGGTGCATTTTGGAAAATCTCAAAATTTTTCATTAGAATTCAAAAAACTTTTGAAACCTAACCCCTGTTGAGTTGCATATCATATAAAAGACCACAAAGAAAGCTGCAAAATGACACATTTTTCAGCTCTATCTTAATTTGGAAACTTTCTACATCAATTTAAAACTTTTCAGCAAACCCAATTTTGTAATATTTCACATGGTTGTATTTCACAAACGAGTAGAAATACTTTACTCAAAATTTGTAGTTTTTTTATTTTTCATTCATCCTACCTATGTGCCAAATTTAATCTCAATCGGAGATGTTGAGGTAATATTTCAATAAAAACTGTGTTGATTTAATATGGAATGCCCCAATATTCACTCCCTCCTACGCCAGCACCTTTGGTTAAGATCAGAATCAGTATTTTTCAATTAATGGGGATTGATTACCAATAATTAGTGGCGATATTCTTAAAAGTTGTACATGTTAGTATTTATGAGATGTTACAGTATTTGTTGTGACTATTAAGTAAAATCTACAAAAGACTTTGAATTTGAAACTAAACTTATAATAAAAAAGGCTCATAAACGGGGATTGTTTTCAACAATGTCAATTGAATATAGACACGGATATGTACACTTCTGAGGTGTAGCTAGGGAAAGACACGATCGCTTAATAATTTATTTGCAGTTTTTCTTTGATGAAACCATCAACTAACTGATAATACTCCGGAGACGTTTGGCAAACCAACTTTAACATTAAAAGAGAATACGGTAGGATTCACATTAACTCGATGAGCATCGAGAGAAAAGATCCGGAGTTCATCCGAGAAATCAACGATACACATGAAGATCGTAGTAAGCTTTGAACTTTGAATATTGGCCCGTAGAAAAATCATCATCATCAGCAACAAGGTTTGGGCTAGTGGGCCGCGTTTCCGCTCTCAAGATTCTCTTTCCATCTTGTGTGGGGTTCTGCCTCTGGATTCGTTTCCCCTTTGGTTTGTATTCGAGATGTCTTGGGAAGCCGTTCTTTGTGGATTCTGGTTAGGTGTTCGAACCAATTCTTCTTCGTTGAGTCGATCTTCTTCTCCAGTATGCTGGAGAAAAATATTCGTATAATTATTTTATCGAAAAGAAACAAAATTAGATCATTTCATGAACTCATTATACGGTGAAATCAAAAATATTGTTAATAAATATGAAGTCATTTATTTGGAAAAAAGGCGGATAATTTGTAGCTTGTCGCCACCCATTTCAAAATGACCACTTTTAATGATCAGATCTTTCAGAGATCGCAATTCTATGTAGATTGCCCGCCCACAATAGCAGGTAAGAAGATAGCATGGTGTGTGTAGAAACCGATAAGTAAACAGAAATAGAATTAAATTATATTTTATTTTAGAGCAAATTTATGAGCATAGCATGTTAAATGAATATTAAAAATATTTACAGGTCAGTATTATATGAGTTTCCATAGCGTTCCCAAGTAGGAAAGTAATAATATCAAATATTAGTAAGAAAGATTTAATGGTATTATTTATTATATATTTATATTCAATATCTGTGGGTCTATCGCAATAGTGATATATCCTAATTTTCTCTCTCTTGTTTTGGTTCCTCACATATTTAAAACCGTTCACTAGAACCTGATTAGGAGTGACATCAGTTCTCTTTAGAGCTCTTTAGTTCCATAGTTTTACTTCACTTCCGGCAGGATACCTAGCTGTATGTCCGCTCATCTCTTAAGCCCGCTTTACACGGTCATTTTGCATTATTTCTCGTCGGTACAGACAAGTTACTGACCAGACTGGATGCAATTTGTACGTAAAAATGAAGCATGCTTGCGAGTTGTGTTCCAGTATACAATTGCATCCAGTTTGACTATGACGCTTCCTGGTGTTACTCTATGGAACTTTCTTCGATTCCGTGCCCTGGAGAGTTTTCGAACAGTTAGAGCGTTTTGTGCTGTTTTGGTTGTGATTTCGTGAGGTTGAGTGTCACTGTTCCTTTCCATTTCCAACCAAAAAAATCACAATACTTCACAGCGACTATCTACCACCTTCACTGCGAATACGTAAACATCTCATCATTCTTCCGCAGTATTGCAATTGTTTTACGTAGTGCGATGTTCAACTGTTTTAACTTCCAGCGCTTTTTGCGGCGTGTGAAGAAGTATTTTCATCACGATTGCATACAGAGCAGAAATGATCGTGTAAAACATCGGAATCACGTTCATCCAGTTCGGTACCCGAAACCAACGCACATCTTTTCCATCCACTTTCTGTACAGAAAAATGATGAAAAAATGATGCAAAAATGACCGTGTATAGCGGGCTTAAGAAGCCATACAACGGGATGAGCTGCCCTTGTTTATAAATATGTATACTGTGATATAATATTCAGAAACTTAAGAGACTATTGACAACACCAGTAGACGCTCTCGTAAAATTTTCTATGAATCTGTATCAATGGATAAATAACATGGTTGCTTGTAGCCAGAGATGCAAATTGCAATGTGGTCACAAAAACCTGATGCATTTAATTGATATAAATGGTATTTGCTCCTTTTTCAGTAGAGTAAATATATATCTTTAATTATAGTTATCATTATATAAGTAAGTGTCTCTGTGATCGGATTCATTCGAAGGCTCTTCTGATCAGATAGTTTGTCACCATGGTACAGAAGACTTCCTACCCTTCCAGGGCTGGAATCACGGTGCTCGGAATACATAGACAATCGTATCTCCATGTCTGGGACCTACAAGTAAAAGCAGAGCCCCCTGCAATGTGTGATGTACGGATATCATATTGGCTTTCGTCAGTAAAAGAAACAAAAGAATGTGGAAGACATGGATGTGCACGTCAAAATGTGATGATCAGAAGCGAAATTCACACAGGTTATGTTCTCTATTCCCTGCAAGTAAAGGAATAATTTAGCATTGAGAACGTGGGAATCAAGGAAGTTACTAAATGTGTTTCAGGGATCCGCAGAAGTACATTGTGGTACCTGTGGGGCTTCTGTTAGCTGCAATGATTTATTTTAATGTCAAGTTCTTAATACGCCAAAGACAAGAGGCAAGACTCAGCAGGAAATGCTTCTGTAGTAATGAAGAAACAAACAAAAATTGACTCTCCCTAACTGTTGTGTTGTTCCGTGTTTTGCTTAATACAAAATGTAATACGAGACTAAAGTTTCTTTAGCTTTAACTCAATCATTTTCACTTAAGTGTTTTATAATATCTAAATAATGTGGTTCAAAATAAAATAAAAATAAAGTGTCAAGTTAAGTAAAAGAGTTCCAAAATATCATTCAAAATGATGACATTTCGACCAACATTTTCTATTAGTGAATTTTCACGAACAGCTTGCAACCAAGATATGAAGATTAAATGCAGTTTGAGGTGAGTGTAAAATAAAGAATCTACTTATCAACACAGACATTTAGTTGGTCGATGTGGTGCATATTTTATTCACAACATTTTTGGATAAAGGGAAGGAAACTCTAAAAGGATTTTATAGGGCTATAAAATAATATTTTTTAACTTTTTGTTGTTACGTTATTGCTTGCTATTGCCTCCGATACTGATCTCAGTATACACTTCATAACCTAACTGTATCGAAAGGATCGTGGTTATGAAGGAAAAATGAAAACAGTTAATGATGATACAAATATCTTACGGAGAGAATTATGAGAGGGAATTATGAAAAAATTATGGGAGGGAAATATGGAAACACAAATCGAGTCACATTAACATCAGGCTAGTTAGTAAATATGTAAATCTGAATCAATGTCATTAAAATAGATCGAAAATAAAATCATGTATGCACCATTGCCTTTAAGTGGTTCTAATGATCTCTGGCGACAAAAAGATTTCGGGCTGAAGGCCCTCAGGATTTTCGTTGCCACTCGATCATTAGAGCAAGGACTTATAACGCCCTTGGTGCATAAACAACTTCTGAATAAAAAAATTAAACAATTGCATAGACCGACGAAAAGATTTAATTGTGTCATCTGGTAAGTAAAAAATCCAATTTCGTATTAAATTATTCTTATTATACGCTGAATGAGTAATGTAATAATTTTCTTATCAACAAAAAATTCTCGTTAATGGATCTATTCTAATACCGGTCTTCGCTTCACATACGTTTATCTTATCTTCCAAATCACTCGAGAGTTTTCAACCAGCAGCGAAATATCGTCACACGCAGTGCTTTTCTCCCATAAATGGCAGCACACCGCCTCCATCAGGTGAGTTGCGGCAAGGTCGCCACCGCCCAGCCCGCGCGCCACCGTCGCCATCTCGTAATATACCCTCCGCGCGGGCTTCCTCCAAAGAGACAGTGCGCAAGATGGCGCTGCCCGACGAGCGTGTGGCCGTGGTGACAGGAGCCAGTTCGGGCATCGGCGCGGCTGTTGCGTACCAGCTGCAGGAAGCCGGATTCACGGTCGTCGCTCTGGCCAGGAGATTGGATAGCATAGCGGTGAGGCAGCGCATTACAGGCTGAATAGTGATGGTCCAATCAATGTTTGAAAGGGGGAAAAAACTTCTATTTTTATTGTATGCACGTATATTGTGATTAAATTTATAAAGCTGGAGTTGTCTACACTTTTCCTTTCTCGCCCTACCTTCTTAAGCAAAGAAATAATTGAAATCGTGCGCCAGAAAACGGTGAATTTTCGACAGAAAAATTCTAATTACGAAAAAGGCAATGATAATGATAATGTGGTAACGAAAAAGTGGATAAATCATGTTCCTATACAGTAAATTATCTCTTATCAGATGTTGTGAAGACAGAATGTATGTTTTGTGACTTCGATACAGAATGATCAATGGACGACAAAAAGTTTGATCATTTGTCCGTCCGTCAATTGTTAAAACTAGTGCCTAAGCTGTTAATCTATTTTCTCCAAATTTGATATTCCTCGATTGATTTAAGTGAATACGAGGCTCTCTGAGTACGAAATGGATATTTTAATTTTTGAGGTTACTTTACAGAAAGCTTCAAAAATATTTGCAAAATATTCTAAAAAATGGCTAAATTTTGGATTGAACTTTGTGCTCGGATAGCGTTATAGGAAAATAGTGGACTCAAGAGGACGGTGCTGGTCTCATTTTTGTTGTAATCCTTGATGTTTCGTAAATTGCAAAAAAAAATCTTTTTTCGGCAACTTCCTACAATTACAATAACCTGCAAAATTGATGATTGAGATTTCTTTCCTAATAAAATCTGTTGCTGAATGATATTGAAATAAGCCCATGAACACTTTTTCGAAGATATTATGGGTGCGTTATTTTGGGTGAAAAATAGACAATTTGTAAATTTTTTTTTGTCCACAATGGATTCATGTTTTAAAATGTATTTTTACACGGATAAAACATGGGACGTTTAACATAGTAGCGTATGTTTCATTGTCGTTGAACTCTTCGGATTTCCCAAATTCGAGTTGGAAATGATTGGAGAGAAAATTAGATTTTTAAGCGTTGAACCAAGTGAGTAAGGCAGAGCGACTGCGTGGAGCTAACTGAATGGAACTAGTAAATTGGAGTCTCGGCGAGGAAAAATGTTTGCTGGTTGGAAACACTTTTGTACCTTCATTTAGTAGTATAATATTGTGGTGTCGTAGGAAATAATGAGAGAAAATATGTGCTGTAGTAGCACCACTACTTATTTGTTGACACATCCCACCAATATTCACACCAATAAGGCTATAGTTAACTCACCTGAGTCTCCCTTTTTGAAATTCACGGCCAATAGATATGACTGTGAATAGTATTAGTAGTATAAAGTAGTTAGTTTAGTTACAAACGAAGTAGTGTAGATACAATACAAGTAGTAGTATAAACTTGTAGTAATACGTTATAATGGAGATGACTGTCAGTAGTATTAGTTGTATAGTTACAATAGTAGAATTGTCCTATTCATAGTATTATAGACGTTGCAATAGTCATATATTACAACTGAGACGACTGTCAATAAGTAGTGTAGTTAGTATTGTTACAATAGTATAGTTAGTGACCAAGAGCCACAAAGGCGAATAAATCTGCCAGTGTCTATATTTTCATGTTGTTACGTTAACTGCAAAGCTTAAAGGCAGTAAGACAAAAAAATGTTTATCAAATAACTCACACTTTCTTTATATACCCAGTAAATCTTGAATACTTTATTATCATTATTAATTATAATGTAGAAATAAGAAAAGGCAGGATAAATATCTGTTTTTCAGTATATTGCATCCAGGCTGATATAACCCAGGTATTAAACTTAGGCCAATGAAACTGCTGCATACATTTCTATTACCGATTTCTGGAAAGCATCCTTTTTATTTAAATATTATATGTATTTATTTTTATTCTAATTTATTTTAATTTATTGTAAATTGTTTTAATTTATTTTAAATTGTTTTATTTTGTTTTAATTGTTTTGTTTCAATGTTTTATTTATTTATATTATTTATTATTTATTATTTATTATTTATTATTTATTATTTATTATTTATTATTTATTATTTATTATTTTATTATATTTATTATTTATTGATTATTTTTTATTATATTTATTATTATTATTTATTATGCTTAGTGTATTATTTTTTGTTATTTATAATTTACGTTTCGTGCGCTGGCAGGGAGGCCGTGGACGGCGCGCGGCTGCACGCGCGCCCGGTGAGCAGCACGCGGTCGGCGGCAGCAGGACGGCTAGGGCGAGGGCGGCAAGAGGCCCCTGGGCGAACGCCGTAGGGCCGTCCATACCGGACGCGTGCTTCTAGTCAAAGCCGCCGCCGTGCGAGAACTAGAAAAGTTGCCAGCGCTGCCCGCGAGAGTGGGAGCCGCATTGACCTCACTGCAAGCCCTGAGCCGTTGCGACCGTTAGCGGCAGGAGGCGGCCGTGCGGCGGCGTTTCCGTTCGCCAGGAGGGGCCGGGCGCAGCACCTCCGGCCCGCGTGCAGCGCGCTGCTACGTGCAACAAAGCGCCCGGACGGCGCGGGGGCCCCTCGCGCAGACCATCGTGACTCAACAGGTACGGCCTTCCAGCCCCAACCGCGCCCTCGCAGTTTCTCTAGAGCACCGAACACCTGGTGGCGATACCGCCACAAAGGCATGCGATGCGCGACGCGGGCGTCGACAATATTATCTCGCGATTGAATTAATTTTGTTGGGAGAAGTGCGGTCTGAGATGAGAGCAAATCAGCAGAACAGTAACTGACAGTATGTACTTCGTAGAACGCACGGCGGAACACGCGTGTCGATTGGTTCGATAACAGCCGATGCACAGTACAAAGTGTGAGACAGGGGATGTCGACACCTACGTTCCAGAGAGAGCTACGACGACATATTCAGGCCCCAGCTATCTCGCAAGTGCTAGGGAGAATGTAAGTACAGCAGTTGCGACATCCACGTTATTTTGTCTCTGTTTCCTCCAATCAACACCAACCCGAAATGTCCCGGGAGTGAGTGCGAACGGTATTATACCCATATATCAAATCTGGGCGAGCGACATTATGCGCTGATGTCACGAGTGAGCCACAGATAAGATACAAGATAGCCGCTAAACAGAGTCGACCTGACTGTGAGCAGATGTAGCTGTGCTCGTGAACGAGAAGGTATGACTTCTCTACAGCACGCTATACCCACAATCGACCGCAGAACGAGGAAACAAGATCGTTCGAATGGACAATATTCCTTAGCTGGTCTCTCTCCCTAAATGATGTAGTCAGTTATATAGTGCGATGATAGGAGTAGATCGAGGTTTGAGATTTGGTGAGACTCAGCATGATGACTCGTGTGGGAATGAGTGATGGATTAGGACAGGAAGAAGAATGTACAGCGGAAATGTGATTCGAGTCGCAGTAAGTGCCTGAGATGCTGAGTGGCCGTTTGTCTGGAGAAACAGAAACCCAGTAGAAATTTTTTCGGTGGCAAATGGCATACTGCTCCCCATTCGTACATGTGTTTATATCGAAGAACAAATATCACCGATAGACTAAACACGTAAGTCTGCCATAGTAAGCATGGACCAACGCCGTAATTAACCTTTCCTCCTACCAAGCCTCAGTGCCGAGAAAAAATCAAGATTAAAATCGATGAACACCCACGCTCCTGCTGAACCTAACAGGTGTCCGAAAATCCGCCATCGTCTGGAGTCAACCCCAGGACCTCCCGCCCAGACGCAACTGCAAGTGACTCACATTGATGCACAAGCACCTAACCACTCTGAGCACGCATAGAAAAGCAGAGCAGAAGCGCGGAAAAACTCGTCTAAATATTTAACAAGGACGATTGCAGAATGTTCACCTTGAAAATTCTCGTTAGGACTCGCTGTCGATCGAACACGCCCTCATGGATATTCACATCCATATGGCACCACTCACATAATTGATGCGACGTGCGTTAGACAGTAAATTTGCCTTCACTAAACTCCTGCCACTTAGTTTCTTCGAGTATTGGAATTCTTTACCATATTCGGAAGAAGTGAGGGATATTAGATATTTCGCTTCAGAAAGTAGACTGACATTAATATCTGTACACTTGTTGCTGATTCTATGTAGTTTCTCATTTACCACGCCGACGATAATATTATATGAATAATCTTTTCAAAGAAGGTTTGTGTTGTTATTCTTAATTCTGATTCAAGCTAAGTTAGTAGAAGGCGAGGTAGTGATGGTGAGAGTTGTAACCGGTCATCCTGCACTTTACAAACATTTTAATTGTATATAAAACATATTGCAATTTATTTGATAAATATAATATAATTCCTTAACATTGTTCTTCCAGAGTAACTAAATTCAATATTTGCAACTATTCGACTCTCACTCTTCTGGTTTGACAAGTAATGTCAGACCTATTTTTGTGGCAATTACAAACATTAATTTCCGAAATCCAAAAATGAATAACATTTTACTGACATT
Organism: Gryllus bimaculatus; assembly: GCA_017312745.1. Classification (NCBI taxonomy): domain Eukaryota; kingdom Metazoa; phylum Arthropoda; class Insecta; order Orthoptera; family Gryllidae; genus Gryllus; species Gryllus bimaculatus. The sequence continues at coordinate 622,427 of BOPP01000306.1, read as the reverse complement.
TTAAAAATAATTTTGTGATCTAATACACCTGAGAATATCTAAGGAGGATGGATCATTACAACAGAACATACAAACGAAGTTCATTCCCGCATGCAACACTGCTGCCGAGATAATAGACATGTAATATTTTAAGTAAGAAAATTGGTTTCAAGAACATTTTCGTTTTGAACGAATATGTGTTTCTTCAGGATTCGATGGATTCCAGCTTCTCAGGATTGGAATAGAAATTCTGATGTGAAACATCTGGGGTTTGAGCATTTGCCACCCGAGAGGCTATAAAGCTGAATGAATGAGGCGGAGTAGAAGATGGCCCATAGTGCATATTTGCATGGTTGTTTGAAATGTTAACTCCTCTGCACAGATATGGAAATTCGAACAGCCAAGGAATCTTCGAAGAGCAACATTTAAAGCATTCTCATCCCAGAAAAATCTCTGTAAGATTATTGGTATATCGTGCAACTAGAGGAAACATTATTTAATTTTAAACATTTCAGTATTTATTCTGTTGTCATTATTCTTCGCAACTTATAATCTTCTGGGTGAGATCTTGCCAAACCACAATCATATGATTCACGAATTCACTTTCCAAACTAATTTAAACTTAAACATTACAACTTTTCTTTTCATAACTAGTGCATATTCCCTCTATATTTCTCGTTAATTTCATTTATTTACACCTCTTTTTGCAAGGTTTTAAGATTTTTTCTAATGAAAATAAGCCATCCCAAATTCAACTTTATAAAAATTTGATTTCTTGAAATGTCATGATTTGTCTCAGGGAACGTTTTCTTACGTGCCTTAGTCACTATTAGCTGCTTTTACACTTTCCTCGGTCCTAACAAAAACACCTACTCAACGCTTTCCAATACCACAGGAAGTTACGTGGAATTTATGAAGCTGAATTCCTCTGTAAAACGCCATGTTTACAGTGGATTCCTTACGTTTTGACATTTGCTCAATATCTTCAGTTTTCCTTCCAAATTTTAAAGTTTTTATACTGAATGTTTCAAAATTTCTTCAGAATCTCGATTTAATAAAAAAAAGACTTGCGATACATGTTAGATTGCAACGACACTTCAACACTAGGGATCTGGCCAAACTTTGCTTATCACGAAAGACCCCAAGAAAATAAAAAATTGTCCAACATCCGAAAAACACACTTATTGATTTAAAACTAACTAACGTGAAGACGTAACCATATTATAGTACTTGTTAGCGAACACATCTTTGATTACCAAAAGCAAACATAACTCTTAACCCTAAACTTAAACAAGAAACTGTTTATCTACTACTATGTCCAAATATATTGTTGATATTTCAAATTAATTACTTGAATCTGTACGAAAGCTTAAATTTGGCCCAGACTTATAAGAAAAAATTACACTTATTCAAGTTTTTCAGAGTGCTGTTGGATTAAATTTGTCGCTTGCCAGCCCGACAGACAACGACAATCATTTTCATGTATAGTTGTAATAATAATTTTTTCAAAGGACGTCAACCGAAGGTTCAAGTTAAAGGCTTTATACGAGAGATCTCATTTTATAGACAGGACTCTAATAATTTAAATAAACTCTAATCTAGATTTCACGCAACAATATTAAAAATAATTTCAATTAATAACAAACACTAAAAACGTTCAAACATTTAAAGTATACTTTACATAACCAAACTGCAAATCACATTTGTTAACAGGGTGGCTGCCACTCATGCCCAAAACGTGCCTGAGTATCCATGTATCACGCCTTCCAAGCCGCCGTGCGCGTGCTGACGGAGGGCTGCGGAAGGAGCTGGTGTGCGCAAGTACGGCATCAGATTCACGTGCGTAGGAACTGCGCCGACGATTTATTTGAGGGTCAGTTTAGGTGTGATTTTAATCTGACGGGCAGGGTGGGGACAGTCCATGTTACTTCGCCTCGAAGCTACATACTTAATGAAATGTGTTCATCAAAAAACACCTTTCAAATAATGTCACGTTCAATTTTTTTCGAAATTATGAGAGTATTTTGATGTCAAAAACAATTTTTATTTTTGTTTAAACCATGTTTCAAAAACGCGTACAAAAGTTTGAATTAAATTTGTCCTTAAATTGGCTAAAAGATCTATAAAACACACTTAAGGAATGATACAGTTCATGCCTGATTTTCCGACAAAACTACAACTACTTCTGAACTATACAATAGTGGAATCATTTTTTAAATTCAAAATGTGTCATCAATAACCATCTTTCAATAAGGCTTGTTAATTCTTTCGAAAATATGGAGACTTTTGGAGTATTGGCGTCCATAATCTCCATGCATCCGAAATCTCCCTGCGGTTCAGCAACATCATAATGAGAAAGTAATTACAAGCAGTGGCATAGCTACGTAAGTTAGAATTTTAATATTACTTTATATTATATTTGTTCGTTTCTTATATCTAGCTTTATACGTCTCATTTAATAATTTTAGAAAAAATATTTCAAACCTTTTCCAAATAATATGAAAGAAAATTTGCTATACGCCTCCGGAAACTTACGAATCCCGGATGCAAACAATCACATTTTCCCGGTGGACGACTCCCAAAAGTCTCTATGAATTCGCCGTGACATTTTTGGACTATTTAAGCTGCATGAGATACATTTGTAATTGTCATACTTGTGTTGATATTTGCTTAAAAATATTCTAGTTCTATTTGCGAATGTTCTACCATTGAATGAGTCTTTTACAACAAATATGACTGAGATGTGCTTTATTTCGGAAAGAAATTGTGATCATAAAATCTAGTACATAAACTATTACATAAAGACGAAAATACATCTGTTTTATCACCCCTAGTTTAAAATTTCTCGTTGGATAGAAATAAGACGCTCAAAATAATCGCAAGTCTCCTTTTTATTGAACTGTTTTCAATTTTCAAAATAAGGCAAACTTCCAAGAAATCAAGAACGTAAGTGCCGTTGAGCATTACTTGTTTTTGAAAACCTCAAACGATGTCAAAAAATATTAAAATAATAAAATACTTGACCAGAACAGCTAAGAATTTATTTAAACCACGTCGCCAAATTGTAATTTTAATGTTGAATTGAAAAAAAAAGAAACAGGCGCGATTGAAACTCAGATAATGGTTACATGATGCTCAGATTTGTTGCGCGTGTTAAGCTTACTAGACTCTAAACCATTTTCGAAGACAGAAATCACACAATTTCATTTCACTCTTTGTGCATGTAAAAGAAAACCGTCAGAATGCCTCGACAATTTAAATCTCTCACAATATCCCCCCTACGGAGATCTACACATTCTCCCATCCAGATAATTCGAATATAGTTAAAATGAGAGTCAACACCTGGCGGAAAAGTGAAAGGCAAAAACCAGGCGCATTTAGATTTTGACCGCCCGCGAGGGCCCTGCCCTCCCCGCCATAAAGGTCCACCAGACCGCGTAGTGGTGGCCTTTAAAGGAAACCTAGCATCGACATCTTCGGGTACGAAACCACTGCTTCAGCAGTCTTCCGTGAAGACCGTCTCATACGAACAAAGGACATTTCAACAAAAAAAATGGCTCTGCCATTGCAGGAGGTGAGCCCCAGGGATGGTGAAGGACAAATTTCTCTTCGAGCGATGAACAATCGAGAAGACTTTGGAGTGCGCCCCATCTCCTTCCCGGAAGACATCGCCAGCGCCGTTGCTCTTACGCAGTCAACACGCCCTCCCACGTGCACGGTAATCCGTCATAATCCTGATTAGCCGTTTAAACAGCAGATAACGGACGCGGATAAAAGACTAAAAAATGTTCTTGCTTAGAACCAATGTAGTCTGTTCTTGGCGTTTCAATAAATACCGTAATATTATTAACATACCAACTTTCTGGATTGACCAATCCACAAATAGAGCGGTTGAACCTATTATTATGTTGATGACATTTAATTGTTAAGTCAAGAAGAGGAAACAGAAAATGGTTTTGTTAAGGAGGTAAACTATGTAATCGTTTACCGGGGTTTGAAATCATATCTTTGAGAAATCTTTGATTTATGTGTGGATGGACTTCATTTTCCTCTATTTTAAAGTTCTGGTACTTGGGGAAGATATTCGATTGTTGAAAAACTTGTTTGCATAATTTGCTATGGATTTCTTCTATTTATTGATACTTTTTATTATCCAATGACATTCGTCATTATGCAAACGTTCCAAAGGAACCATTAAGAGTTATATCTTAAATATTATTTTAATTACTGGATATCAAGAAACCAAAAATACAGATTTGTTTACACAACGTCTTGAGGAAGTAATTTAATACTCATATTGCGAACAATTTTTATACTAATGACAGTTTTGTCCAAAATCCGCCGTTTCCTAGTGCGACGATAAACAATACCGTTGTTATTCTCACGAGGGCGTAACATTATTTTTAAAAGCTATCTCGAAGAAATCGATTTCATTAGGAGTACGTTATTTGTCCTATAATAGTTTAAATAACCAATAAAATAAATTTTGCATAACAATTAGATTTCAATTGATCATGAGACCTGCGACCCATTTCTTACACGTCCTACCACACTTCTCAGAACACCAAAAATAATCAAAAACGATCAGCCTATTTTTTTAACTTTGGACCAATGTTCCTAAGAACGTCATATAAAGTATATCCCATATTGAAATATCGATCGCAAATTCAAAGAGAATGTGTCATCATTTAGATCGATTGAGGCAGAATATCAATGTGGAGAAAATCGGCATGACACGTTTAGCCGGACGGTTAGCAGACGGACAGTCAATGGCAGACGGACGGACCGTACGACAGACGACGACAAGGACGGAACACGGACGGACAGACCGGACCGAGAGGACGAAACGGACGGAGACGACGAGACGGACGGACGACGGACGGAACAGAACGAAGATGGACAGAACGGACAGATCGACAGACCAGACGGACGTTACAGACGACGGACAGACCGGCACGGACAGACGGAACGGACAGACGGACAGACGACGCGACAGATGACGTGACAAGACGGAACGGATAGACGACGAACAGAGCGAACGACAACGGGACGCGAACATACGGTACGACAGATCGGACGACGGACAGACGGACAGACGGACAGACAGACAGACGGATAGACGACAGACGACAGACGACAGGAAGACAGACGGAATAGACGGACAGACGGACAGACGGGACGGACGGACAGACGGACAGACGACGACGGACGGACGGACGGACAAACCAGAATGTTGCCGTCTTTCCGATTTTTCGCACACGGACGACCAAACATTAATCTGGGACTCCACCACAGTATGCTAGGGTTTTTTCTAACATAAGCAACCTGATTTATCACTTTTTCAGTCTACGAGGCCCCGGTGTACTAGAGTTTCTTTGCCAAAAATTCGCCAACTTCGCAGCGGGCGCATTACATTACTTCTCTAAAACACCAAAATAATATTAAATGAGTTCAGCCCCCGCACAATTAACCCTGGCCTATACACTTGACGCCCTAACTAATACAAAAGGAATTTCACATAT
>BOPP01000306.1:565395-606136 GCA_017312745.1 Gryllus bimaculatus | reverse complement strand
CCAACAAGTATTATCTCCGCAGAAGCGGGGGATAGAGGGGCGAGCCTAGATTCTACGATGGAAAACATACGCATAAATAAATTTGTCAGAATCGAGCGCAAAGCTATTACTCTCGCAGCGCGGGGGATAGGGGGGGGGAGCATAAGATCTACGATGGAAACTCACGCACATATAAAAGAAGTCAAAAATCGGACCACAGGCAACAAAGCTATACTCTCGCAGCGGTGGATAGAGGGACGGGGCTAGATCCACAATGGAAAACCATCAGCCAAAAAAAAGAAGTAAATCGACACGGCACAAGCTATTCACTCCGCAGCGCGGGGGATAGAGGGGGCGGGAGCCCTAAGATCTACGATGGAAAACCATCAACGCACATACAAAGAAGTCAAAATGACACACCAAGAGCTATTACTCTCCGAGCGGGGGATAGAGGGGCGGGCAGCTCCTAAGATTCTACGATGGAAAACCATAACGCATATAAAAGAATACAGAATCGACATGCCCCAAGCTATTATCTCTGCGAGCGGGGATAGAGGGGCGGAAGCCTAAGGTCTACGATGGAAAACCATCAACGCACAAATAAAAGATGTCAGAATGACCAACCCAAAAGTTATTCTCTCGCAGCGCGGGGGATAGACGGGCGAGAGCCTAAGTCTACGATGGAAATCACACAGCACAATAAAAGATATCAATCGACACGCACAAAGCTATTACTCTCCGGAGCGCGGAGGATAGAGGTGCGGGAGCCTAAGATCTACGATTGGGAAACATCAACGCCACATATAAAAGAAGTTAAAATGACACCACAAAGCTATTTACTTCCGCAGGCGCGGGATAGATGGGCGGGAGTCTAAGGTTACGATGGAACACCATCAACGCACTATAAACGAAATCAAAATGACCGCCCATCAAATGCTATTATCTTCCGCAGCGGCGGGGGATAGAGGGGCGGGAGCGCTAAGATCTACGATGGAACACCATTCACGCACCATATAGAAGTCAAAATGACACCTCAAAGCTATTCTCTCGCGTGGTCGTTTTTGACTTCTTTTATATGTGCAGTAGTGGTTTCCCACCGTGGATCTTAGGGCTCCCGCCTGCTTACCCCCCGCGCTGCGGAGAATAATAGCTCTGTTGGGTGGTCGATTTTGACTTCTTTTATATGTGCAGTGGTGGTATTCTACCGTGGATCTTAGGGTTCCCGCCCGCTCATCCCCCGCGCTGCGGAGAATTGTTGCTTTGTTGGATAGTCAAATGATACTTTGCTTTATGTGCAGTGACTTGATTGCCCACCGTAGTATCTAATGTGCTCGGCTTGCGAAAAAATTTAATATATTGATTGGCATATGTTGATAGATTTTTGTTGATTAGAATTGGGGACGGCTATGTTTTTGTCCTTTGGGTTCTTTTACCTTAATCACCGTGCTGCAGAATTTTTTTGGTGTTATGGCATCATGTTGAATTGTTTTTGGTGTAAAAGAGGCGGTTTCTTCAGGGGCTGCGTTCTTGTTTCGGTGTCCCAGTTACCTGCGGACCAGAAATATCTTTGTGGATTATCGATATTTCACTTTGTTCTTGTTAACGCCAATATATAACTCTGTGAAAAATGGTAATGGCGTTTACTTATTAACCATTTGGTATCTTAGAGAGGATACAATTATAGCCGGAAATAGTTTTTTCCTTAGACTCTTGTACAACACTTTTTTATTTAGCCATACAATCGCTGTTTTAACACTTGTGTTATATCAAGACATTTAATAGCATCGAAGCTGCAAAAATGCATTGCGTTAACAAAAATTTTTGTCTAATCCATTTCTTGAGCTTTAATGAAGAATGTGTTACTTCTATGCTATTACTATTTAGCTCGTAAATGACGGAGGAATATTTAAGAGCTTATTTGCTCTACAATTAAATAAATTTAATTTTCATATTTTGGCCTAGATTTTGTAATTTTGATAACATTTCTCAAATAGCTGTGACGGCTGGCGGGGTTTTTCATAAACCAGTACATACATACATACATACATAATACATACATTAATTCTTTACCATTACAAGTGGAAATTGCAAATAAAATGTCACTTGTATTTTAAATCAAACTAAAGACTTTTATGCAATTCAAGAGAACAAGTACACTGAAGAATTTAGATACATTAATATCGAATAAATATACATTAAATTAAGTTAAAACCAATGTATATGAAAACGGTCGTACACAAGCCAATGCCTGTGACAGCAGTTCATCCACGAGGTCTCAAATCTCATTCATCTCAATCGACTGGAAACCCAACCTACCACATATCACTAACAGCAATCTTGAAAGTGAAATACATTATAGAAATAACATTAACTATGTTCCTATAGAAGTGAAAACACTGCTGATCAAAACCATACAAAATGGTTTTGAAAAACGCATTTTTCACGCACAATGCTAAAGAACATCAAAATAAACACTATCGCTTAAATTTATCACAAATTAATTTTTTTTACACGGTCTTCTCAAATACTGATGGAACGTACTGTAGTTCACAAATAATACATTTCTTTAGAGCCAAGAATTTCAATTTCCGTAACGTACTAGTAAATAACAAATATTTAATGAAGGCGGCCTCTTCCTTGTAGCATTGCTGTTACGTGATGTTAGCTGTGCTGTAAGCAGTGACGCACAGTTTATGCGAATTTGGGCGGTACTTCTAATAGGAAAATAGGCAGAAAACACCTCAATATCTGTAGTTTTCTATCGCAATAAAAATTGGTCATTAATATATACTGAGTTCCTGGATATTTAAGATAACCATAGATACCTCACACATGGGTGAAGGCTGTGTGGTTTTCTTTCAATTTCTGTGCTTATGGGAAATTAGAAATATAACATTTTAATAGATAAACAATCTTACCTTTTTTCTTCAGAATAAGTTTGACTTGACTGGCGTACAGACTTTTTGACGTACAGACAATTTAAAGACTATATGATGAATTACATCTATAAAATTTTCCTGGTATTTTTTGAAAGAAATTAATTTACACAATTTCTACATAAACTAAGAGAGAAATAATGTAATTTATCTACTGATAACAAATCTGATTGCTTATTGATTGCTTTTGCAGTAGTCAGTTTTCAACAATTTTTTAATATATTATATTTTATTAGTGACTTAGATTTCTGGTAAAGCTGACAGTAGCAAAGGGAAGAATGCCTTCAAAATAGTAGGCAATATCGCAATTGATTTTTTTTTCCTTCTGGAAATATTATTAGAAAATATTCAAAAGAGTATTTTATTAACAAATACATGATAGTATTTAATAAGCATTTGCTGTGAGCACTCTTCGTTAATTATTCTGTACATGAATTTCATGTAAACAATCAAACTTGGGAATTTATATAAACACTTTAAAAATATCTAAAAAAGTTGAAATATACCTCAAGGGTCTTCACTTTTTGCCGTAATAAAGAACGCCTTTGCCCCCTGGCGGGCGGCTTGACAAAGCCAAAATCGCCTCACTGCCCCGAATCACCCGGAAACACACTACAATGATCGATAAACACAGACCGTCAATATTGTCAGAATAAACAGCATTGTTTCGATAAGAAATATGCGAGATTTTTTAAGTCATACGAGTATAAAGATTTACAATATAATATTTTTTATACTCTTTTTATAATCTATCTTTATTAGTGAACGAATATACATAGTTCAGTATTATTTATACCACATCATATGTATTTTTTATGACTTATATTTAACTTAAATGCTAATCTTACAACTAAATCTAACTACACATGAATAGAAAACTCACAGAGCACCTATGTGATTAATTGAGTTCTGAAAATATGCTGAGGAATGAATCTAATGGATATCTATTTTTTATTCTTGTTGGGAGCTGGTAGGTGGTGGCTAGGCCGTAGTGGGTGGCTTGGGTTATTGTGTTTATTTTGGAGAAGAAATTGTTAGATAGGAGCGCGATATGGTAAAGTATAGGAGGTAAATTAAATTCTTTATGCAGTTGAATGTTTGAGATGAACCAGAGTGCATGAGTGGCAAGTCTGAGGAAATTATTTTGGATGATCTGTAATTTGTTAATATTAGTTTTTGAGGCATTGATCCAGATAGGGCATGCATAAAGCATTAGGGGTCTAATTATTGATTTATAGATGGTGATGGCATTGTTTAATGAGAGCTTACTGTTGCGATTTAAGAGTGGCTTTAGTTGAATTAACTTTATTATGGCTTGCTGTGCTTTTACGGTTATGTGATTTTTCCAATTTAGTCTGGTATCAAGATTCAGCTGTAGGTATTTAACAGATTCATTGTGTGAGGTCCATGGAATTGGGTTATTGTTTATTCGGAGTGGTACAATAGAATATGTTGATCAATCGTGATTAACCTGGCAGAGTGAAGCGGTAGTGCACCGCTCTCTTTCAACTTCCCGCAGCCATCTGGTGACGTCCCGTCGTAAAAGTTCGTGAGCTGTTATTTCAATGAATGATTGATTAGTGATTCCGGGCGAGTCATATGCTTTGATAGTGTGTCCGTGAGTGTTGTGAACGCACCGACATAAATTAGTTTTTCTCGTTTTTCAAACCACAAATTTTTCTTTCGAACTCTTTTTATGAAAATCAAGTTAAGTAGAAAAATAGGAAATTGTAAAAAATCATTGTAGTATTGTAAATGCAGCAAATACATACAGAATAATATTATTGTACTAAAAAATGTTGAGACGGCATGGTTATTTCTTTTTTTAAGAGGCATTTAGCTATGGTATATCCCGCGATCTCTGTCGACCTACGGTGTGAAGTGAGTGGGCTCTTCCACCATCTCTCTTTGTTAATCTATTAAGTTGTTTAAAAATTGTAAAAATAGAAAAGTGTATACCTGACCAAGTCGTATCATCTTGCTGCTTCAATAATCCCTTTTTAAAGACAATATTTTGCATCAAAAGCACAATTTTTAACCTGTTATTCACTCTAACAATAATTTACTTCAATACCAGCCAATGAGTCAACCTTGATACGGGTTTAAATTGGTATGAGTTTGTAGGAAAGTCTGCTCTAATAGTGCTCTTATTAATGTTCGTCCAAATATTTCCTCCAATAATAAAGCTTTGCAAAATTATTTGACCAAAACACTTAGCGTCAGAGGTATTAGTTCATAGCATTTACGCCCAATTAATTTCCTCCGTTACCTTTTCAGTTATCAGAAAGCTTGTTTAATGTATCGATTGTCCGATCGTGATGGAATAACAGATCAATGTATCTAATCCTTGGAATAAAAAAATCGATTGAATTCTGTCCAAGAAAACAGAAAAATGAACTGCATCCCTATAACTAAAATATAAACTATCTTTCAAAGCGAAAACTTTAATGAAAAGTGAATATTTATTAAAATAATTTAACATATAAAACATTTAAGTTAAATTAGATTTATTACTGAAAATATGACATTAAAACTACTTAAGATTACCACTTAGATTTGATAATTTTTAAAACAAATGCTATGCGCAGTATGGGAGCAAATCAACATGAACGCCATATCGAGTAAATGCAACCTTGAAGCATAAATAATATTTTATAAGCAAATAATTCAATATCTTTCAAATTATTTTCACATAGTCTTGCGTCAATTATACACATTGAACTACTGTTAATGCTAAAAATTGTGAAGTATAATATGAAAAAAGTGTCAAAAAGAGGTAAAATACCTGGGTCTTTTGCATTTTCGGTTCAAGAATAATGTCATTGTGAGCCCTGGCCGCTGTCCTCCAAGACTCCCCCGCCTCACCACCCATCACCCGGCAGCGGGCACCCCTCGTTGACCATAGAGTTCTTTTCGTTCTATTGTTGCACTTACAGTCTGCCATCACCTTTTAGGTAAATTCTTTATAATATAACAAGTTTTGTCGGTTTTGAGAGGTGAAATGTTTTCAATGATACCTTTTTCTAATAATTTATAATTCTTCTTAATGCATAAGTTAGTTTGCTCGTACATCAAAAAATTCGCGCATCCATTAATGAAAGCAGTTCTTCATCAAGTACTGATGTCCTTTGCATTTCCGTGAAAATCAGGACATTGACACATTTTCCAAGAATTTTTTATACATCCTTTACTCAATATAACTAGTGATGCTACAGAATGACACAGAATTTACCGTATTAGTTTTCTATTTCTTTGTTCTCGGCTAGCTAATTTGCAAATTAGGGACGGAGGGACGGATGGACGGACAGACGGACGGATGGACGGATGGAAAGACGTTTTGAAAAAAAACACTTTCTCGGTATCAGGAGATTTGGAAACTAGTATTTCCAATGAAATCTCAAAATTGATTTTCCGCAGCATTACATAACTTTTACTGTACTACGTATATTAGTACGTTGTATACGTACGTATAAAACGAAAAATAGAAAGAAATAGATATGATTATATATAAGCTCAATTCTGTTCACATTTAATGTGTTTCTTTGTGCGTACGAAATAACATTCCAATGCCAAATTGCGGACAGGCCAAGAGATCTTGGGGCAGAAACCCTAGAAAGGATACAGGGTAACATATTACTTCATATCCTTTATAGGGTTAATTTGCTCCCGTATCATCATTCAAATAACATTCTTTGAACTGATACAAATCAATTAAATAACATATGAAAATAATAAAATGAATTCTCTGATGGAGTAATTAAAAGTAAATCCATGCAGACTAGACAAAACTGGCAGCTCACAATCTTCGAATATCAAAGAAACAACATTGCACTCATTAAACATTTTCAAGTTAACTCACAAGAGACAAACTTTTAGTAAAGTAATAGTTAGCAGACATAATATTTATATAATGGATATTAGCTTGCTGAATGATTAAATCATTGGGATGACGATAACCCTGGCACACGTTATCCAACGTTCATGAAATAAATGCAAATGTGTCCTACATGTTACTCATCGTCCTCCAATATTATATGCCAAAATTTAGTTCAAAAATATTTCACATCATGAACAGTTTATCCCAATTTCCTTGAATTCCGCCCCATCCCGCAACTGCCGCTTTGAAAGGACTTTGGAACTAGGGGATGATATTGCTCTTCAGAGGAATATTCACGGTTAATTTATAAGTATTATTATCGTTCTGCTTTATAATCGAAAAGACTTGAGACCCTCGATATGCCACACATCGGTTTTAACATTACTAATATAGTTACATTTAATTTTTAAATACTTGTTTCGTGATTACCAATGTTCACCTTTAAAACTCCATTTGCACTTTTCCTACTCTTTCACGTTCTGAAATGTTAAATTTAACTTATGTGATAGACCTTCTGAAATGTAAAATAATTTGTACTGATTGATTTTCTTTCTTTTTTTTCAGATACATGAGATTATTGTCAAGCCTGTTGGAGAAGAATTTTAGATTAATCAATTGTTTCACCTTTTGTGTTTTCGTAAATTTCATAATAAAAATTAAGTGATTTTCTAAGATACATGACTGTCGACATGATATAATAGTGAATATTATTAACACTGTCATGCACTTCATGCATCTGACGTAAGATCTCTGTTACATAAAAGATTGACCTTGAAATGTAAAATCAGCCACTTGTTATAATTAGAACGCATATCTCCTTAATGATTCTAGCACTATCACTAATGGTCTTCGCAAGTCTCTGGAAGCAATAAGTGTCATACTTTAGTCTACAAATGAATCGTTTCACGCCAAATCGCACACTCACAAAACATCACTATTTTTAAAAACATGAAACGTTTTTATAAGGTCTAGGGCTGAAAACAAGTAGCACGTATTTTTTTCTTTCTATAAACCAAGTTACAAGACAAGTATATACAAGTATAATACCGTCAATAATTTGTTGCATACATTCTTTAAATAAACTCAATTTTCTGATATGATCATCGTACTAATTTACGCCTGAAGTTGAGGTAATATCCATGTTCTCGAAACGTCACAGAACTAACTTTGAGTAATGAGAAATAGAATCTTTTGATGATTCCGAGAAAACCTTTCAACTACAGGCTTATTCTATCATCCCTACCGAGATTCAACCAAAACTACCATCTCAGGAATACTCAGAAACGTGCCAATATCTTAATCATAAAAATAAATTCTTGAAGAACTACTAGCAAAACATTACCTGTAATAACGGTTATACGATTAACCAACAGTGAACGGAAACCATGGTCATTATGTGCAGTAACTCTCGCTAAAACAACGAAGGAATGGGAATCTAGAATCTAAAGGAACTTTAAATGCTATCATCACAACGAAACTCTTGTAATCATTTGTTATTGTTGATTTATCCGTTTGTCAGACAGCAAAGATATGAAGCCTTTTTTAACCTAAAATATATTCAGTGTTTTTGATTTATGTACATAATGTGCTTCTACTTATGGCAAGTTGCATTTCTGTTAATTTACCTTATCAAATCCAACAGCTGTGTCTGCCAATCAGTTGATCCAAGTATTCAATGCTTTTAGTCACCTCCAACAATAATTAACGTTCTGGCTAATCACCATTCAATAAATTATAATGTAATTTTTTTATTTATGTAAGTTCAATTATATTTAAGATAAACAAATTTGATATCTTATGAATCCTTCTCCACGATTCCTTCCTCCTACTAGAACATGTGAGAAGTATATTTTAGATGAGCAAATGTGTCTATTCAGCCTGAAATTGAATAGTGGTCCTCCGAGTCGATACTGAGATGTCAAGGTAAGTGGCGAAGTAAGCAAACCACACACTGGCAGTCTACAGTTCACCGCTCCGCAACTGCTTACTCTTCCAGTAGTGAAGTGTATAAACATAATACATGTCTTACTTATTCGATAGAAAAAATCTGCCAAACGTATTTTCCGTATGAAGTCATTAGTCAACGCATCGCGCTGTTTTAGCTTACGCTTGTACACCCCTTTCTAGATTTTAAGGGGAAATGAGAGTAGAGTGAGGGGATGTTGCCCGTGCCCGTAGGAGCGCCGGGCTCCCCAGGCCGGCAAGTAGCTAGTAAGGCGAAATTGGACGTGCCAGATGTAAACAGTGAAACGCCACACAGGGCCTCCAGTCGTGAATGTCAGATATACCAGAATATTCTATCCAGAAACGTTTTCCCCCCAGCCGCACAACCAACCTTCGAACATACCTATACCAACAGACCTATACACACAGTCTTTCACTCCACCAAAACCTTTCACCGCCTTCCCTTTCTTCTTCACCACTTTAACCCCTCACAGAAAGACCCCCTAACAAATCGCCTCCTACCGCCCCGACTGACTGAACCAAAGCCAGCATCGCCGTATCAACTACTCTTGTACTCAGATATCCTAAAAAATTCAACATTCCCAATTCATTGTTACTCTCAAATAATCTCACAAATTGTTTGTCAACAAGTTGAAATATTCTTTTCAAATTTCTTAAATTAAATAATCCCCTTACAGACACAATTACACAATATCTAAAATTATATTATCTACAAATACATGTCTAAAAACATCCTCCGTCAATCAATACGCCTTATATCGTGGAATACAAATTCCCTAAGAGACTATTCACATTCTTGCATTTTCTGGATAGTAGTAATATCTACATAGCTTGTATACAAGAAACCTGGAAAGTGACTGTGACTGACGTGTCTATGACTACGCAGTGGCCCCTAGAAAGCGCTTGTAACGGAGGATTACTTCAATTACAAAATGTAAATGTTAACGGAGGATTACTCCTCAGTGCACTCAACGATCCTAGGAGACGCGTTGCGTCTATATAGACGCAACAAATGAAAAAACACCTTAGACCCTCTGTTAAAATTTTCGTTCTTGGATATACGACATGACAACATAAATGACATGACATACATGCCAATTTTATGTATTTTTTTTGTTATTGCGTTTTAGTTCATGCGAACGTTTTGTTAAAAATATAAATCACTCCATTAATTGGCACATTTCCAGCAGTTTGTGTACATTATTGCATTTGTCAGTGGAAGTGCATTGAACTTAAATTAAGTTTCAGAAAAACTCAAAAGTTTTGGGTAGAAATGAACATCAAAGAGAGCGAAAAATGTGAAAAAAGTAGTTTGGGTGGCGATTGATACCAACTGGAATGTGTGTGTACCAAATCTTGAAAATCTGGCCCAGACCAAACAAAATAGAGAAATAGAACCTGAAAGTCTGAGCCATTTCGTAGCACCATTAGTTTATTCAACTTTCTCGCGGTTTCTTGTCGCTTTATCACACATGTGTCTTAATGCAAGCTTCAAGAGGGGAAGGAACGTCCTCAAGGTCCTTTATTATTATTATTATTATTATTATTATTATTATTATTACATTTATTATTATTATTAATGGATTATAAACTTACTTGGAAAAATAAAAGTATACAAAATATTGCTGAAGTTTTGCTGAACAATTTGAAAAGCAAGTTGATGATATTATAGAAGGGAATAGAATTTATGGTTGTGAAAAGGATAACATGGGCAAGAAACAACTAGTAGTAAGCTGTTACATCCCATTTACCAATTCAATGGTAATTAATAAAATCATAAAAGAAATTAATGTTAATAAAAGTGAAGATTACGATAAGATTAGGGCTCGAGATATATGTAACAACATTGAAATATTTTGTCAGACATTATCGATTCTTATCAACAACATGTTGAGGTTAGGTGCCTTGGTCGTCGACCAAGGTTGTGCACCATACGTCTGAATAGGTAGAATACAGATGTCAATTATGTCTCTTTTCTTTTTTAAGCTATTTTTTTGTTTACAAGAATAAAATTGAAGCTCCCATTTTTTCCCCATCCTGCCTTAGTATTAATACACCTAAAGTAATTGTTCATGTGTTCGCCAAAATGCGTATATGAATCCCCAATAATAGGCGCAACATAACTCGTTTTTTTGGCGAATATCCTTCACGTGATATCCCTAAAATACGCGTATAAATTCCCACCACTCTGAGCAACGTGGCTTGCTTTTTTTACGAATGCCTTTCACGTGATATCGCCAAAATACGCGTGTGAATACCCACCATTCGGTACAACGTGGCTCTTTTTTTTTGACGAATGCCCTTCACGTGATATCACGTAATGCGCGTATGAATCCCCACCACTCGTCGCAACGTGACTCGTGTGCTTTGGCGAATGACCTTGATGATGTCGCCGAAATGTGCCAATGAATTCCCACCACTCAGCGCAACGTGTTTTTTGGTTAATGCCCTTCACGTGATATCGCCAAAATGCTCGAATAAATCCCCACCACTCGGCGCAACGTGGCACGTTTTTCTTTTTTTAAGAATGCCTTTCACGTGATATTGCCAAAATGCGCATATGAATCCCCACCACACTGGGCAACGTGGTTGGTTTTTCTGGCGAATGGCCTTTACATGATATCACCAAAATGCATGTATGAATCCCCACCACTTGGCGCAACGTGACTCGTTTATTTTGGCGAACGCCCTTCACGTGTTATCGCCAAAATACGCGTATGAATACCCACCACTCGGCGCAACTTAGCTGGTTTTTTTGGCGAATATCCTTCACGTGATATCCCCAAAATACGCGTATAAATTCCCACCACTCTGAGCAACGCTGGCTCGTTTTTTTAACTAATGCCTTTCACGTGATATCGAAATACGGTGTGAATACCCACATTCGTACGAAACTGGTCTTTTTTTTTTGACGAAATGCCCTTCACGTTGATATACCCTAATGCGCGTATAAATCCCGCCCACTCGGCAACTAGACGTGGCTTTTTTTTGGGGGGGGGGAGAGATGCCCTTCATAAGAGTAAAACCACGTCATGCGGCAAGGTCGCACATCTCCGTTGCAGTTGGCTCCGCCGGCGCTCGAGCTTCACTCGGTACCGATGGACGCTGGAGAGGCTGCGTGCGCTGTGTTGACGGGGAGCCAGTGGGCCGGCATCGGAGCGGCCATCGCCTACCAACTGCAGGACGCTGGAGTGAACGTCGTTGGGCTAGCCCGCCGTTCCGACAAAATCCCGGTATAACGACTCATTTTCTCTTCATAATTCCTCTTCATCTTAAAATATGTTTTTAAATTTAATTTTAAAATTAATAATTAAAAAAAAATTAAAATTGTTGCTTTCCAAGAATTATAAAGAGTCTTTCCATCTTCTCCTTGGTCTGCTGACTTCTCTTCTTCCTCTCGGTCTTTCATCTCTAGCAATCCTCAGGATTCTTGTCTTCTCCATTCTCTCAATATAATCGTGGCATTTCTTTTTTCGGTCTGCTACTCATTCCGTAGTGGGCTTAACGTTTTACACACATCCCTGATGTTTCTGTTTCTTTCCTTATCCAGTAGAATTTGATTTGTAATTTTTCTCAAAACTCTAATTTCGGCGACCTCAAGTTTTTGTTGGGTACGTTTTGTTTTGCTTTATGTTCCTCCTACATATGTTAATATTGGTATACTTATTGATTGATATATTCTAACCTTCAAGGCCTGTTTAAATGTTTGTTCTTCCATAATGAGTAGAGACAGCCAGCGGATCTATTACCCTGTATTATTTGCGATTTGATTTCTTTCTCCGTTTGTTCTGAACTTGTTAAGGTTACTTCCAAATTCTTCATCTCTAGATCTTGTTCTATTATTTAATTACCTACTGCCAATTGACACCTAATCGGATTCTTGATTCATAATTGAAGAGCTTATTTTCAATGTAACGGATTTCCTTGATCCTGAAGTTTTCAGGAAGGGAAATACACATTTAATATTTTGGTTCAAGATAAAATTGAATGCTTTTTGGATAAAGTTTAACATAAGAGAAAAGTACGATTTTTATCTCAAAATTTGGCAGCATGATATAGATGCGTCCTATGAGAGTTTGGAATTTTCAACTAGGAAACAAACGGAATTGGCGATAATTTACTTCGGAAATAAGCACTTCGTATTATTACTGAGGCTATGAGGTTCATTTATTGTTGTTTTTTCTCATTCCATTTCTTTGAATTTTATTACTCTAAAATATCCTTTTCTCCTAATAGTATTTTTCAAGGGTTTTCCATTTCTGCATAATTGCTGTTTAATATGCGTAGCTTATTCTGTATTCAATATTATACACATAATATATACGATTATATCTTCTTATTTCTTGATGATATAATAATAATAATAATAATAATAATAATAATAATAATAATAATAATAATAATAATAATAATATGATTTTCTGTGCGTGTGTGCGTGGAGAGTTGAAATTTCCAAAATTGGAGAACTCTTTCAGACGCTACCCCGCCTCTCAATTTTATGAACTGCCATACTACAAGTATTGAAGTCAAATTTTAACAATATTTTACATTGTTTGAAATGGATGTACTACGTTTAACATTTTTAATTTAAGACATTTTCGTGATTCGTACACTTAACAATAGTTTCGTTCTGTGGGTAGGAAGCTGTTGAAACAGCAAGAAAAGCTGCCAAATCCAGAAGCAAAGTACACCTCGAAGGAGACCATAAACCCGGACAACTTCATTGTATTAAATGTGATGTTACTAAAGAAGAAGATATTATCGCAGCTTTTAAGTGGGTGAAAGAAAACGCAAATGGAGTCGATATTTTGATTAACAATGCTGGCGTGATAGGAATGACAGCTTTATCAGGTAAGAAGGTTTAGATTATTCATATTTTATCTTTCAAATTGTTTTTTTAAGGAGGGAGAAATCCTTTACGGATGTCAGTGAAGCTGGTAATGTCGGACACCCAAACATGGTATATCTACTAAAACCCTAAACCTCAATTTCCGTAATCTAAGTAGCTTGCAAGGTATCCCGTCTGAGCATAACTGCTTGCTAAGCAGGTAGATCTTTTCTTCACATAATACTCTTACGACTGTTTCTTTTTTGTTCATCATTTCTCGAATCATTTGTGTAATGATGTCCTATTTATGTTCGTCTTTTCAAACTATTTGGCAAAAAACTCATACATTGACAATAAATCTCGTCTTTACGTTCGTAAATTTACAGCTAATTTTTACACACGTCTAAGGCTTTATAGTTTTACTTAAAAATAATGTTACTAATTAAATACTAGGATCGATAGTATTTTCAATTGTTGCTTAAGTTTTTAGAATTTGTGTGTTCATCTTCGATGAACAGTGTATATCTTTGAGCACCATGTGTATCATTTTATTCACAAAATGACCTGAGAAGGCGGACACATGTAAAATAGACATGGCATTTTTTCAAATCTCATTGTATAATTCTGTCATTTGATGTAGCAACCCATTGCATAATGATACTCATTACGATACAGATTTTATTATGATACTGATTCTTGACCAATCACAGAAAAGTTTACAAACCAAGTATTGACAATCATTGAAAATAGGTCTAGTATTTGTTTCGTTCGATTGTGTACATTAAAATTGCATTTAGTATTATATTGTGACGATCAGTTTTAATTTCTTTTATTAATAGTATTTTTACGTAGAATATTGTTTAAAATAAAATGAATCGTAATTTCACTTTGATCCTATTTGACTGGCGCAGTACTTCATTGCAGACGAATTGGTAAACCACAGTGATATGCGGCAGGATAGGGGGCTGTCCACTAGGTGGCCTTGGCTGAATCGTGCATGCATGCCAACTGCCACGAAACTATTCAATGTAAACGTTTAACTTATATACTAAGTTATCGTAAGTCGTAGAAAAAGTACCGTATGAAATTTAATGGTTATTAACACACTCGTGTGAAGTTTTCGATACTCGTGTATTCATATCCATCGTTTCATCGTTTCATAATGTACTATTATAATACACTTTCAAACAGTATCTATGCTTTCAAACATTTTTAATAATTTTTAAATTAGTCATTAGTTATAATCGTCAAATGTTTGAGAAAATAAGACAGAGCACAAGCTATAGATAAAAAAGTCTAACTGAGCGAAAAGTTGACTCTCATTTACTGTTCTAAAATTAAATAAGAGTTTTTCTGACAAAAATTCGCCGTTTTTGCGCGGATCGTTTTATAACCGCTACCGCGGTAGAGAGACAGTATTACTCGCTTAACTTTTCTTGAACGATGACCTTGCTTCCCCCTCTTTGGCACAGTAAACAGAAGAAGGCAAAAGCTCACAGCGACCACTAATGACAACATTCCAAACATATCTTCACTGGCGCGAAATAGAAACTATTTTCTGTTGAAGGCGAGAACTTCTATCCGTTATTTTCTCCAAAAATCTAAAGAAATGACCAAAGCAGGTAAAGGTCTATTACAGGAGATACTACGAACACCTGAGAAAGTTAGAACGCAAATTATTAAGAACGTTGTAAAGACATGTCTGAGTCTCCAGAGATTGGCATTGCTTCATAAAATCTAGTGGCCAATTTCGTAACTAATACCCCCACTCTACCTGCATTTCTTCAATCCATTGTTCAAGAAAAGTTGTGCGAGTAATAATTATAGTTGGTAACAGTGTAGAGGGTGATGGTTAGTTTGATAGTGAGTGAAGAAAACCTGAATCGTGTTGACGAACGTGAGTTTTGATTGCTAGAATTTAAACAGAATCTTGGTTCCATACTTTCGACTTTCACCGTTTCGTATATCATTTATACACCCAATGGACAGTAAAAAAGGAAAAGGAAAAATTCAGAAATTTCACCAAAAATGAGACCCGTTTTCCTTTTTTAGGCGTCCCGTTTTATCTAAGGAAAAACATTGAAGCCGATTTTGAGAAAATCTTGTTTTCAAAACGACCTTAACTACATGAAAAATTACGCAAAAATTACTCATATTATGAAAAAGTTATGCATGACCTTATTTTAAGATCGTTTCATTAAGAAGACATCTATATCTTCAATATTGCACTTGTTGGAATGCGAAGAAAAAATTATAAATTTTACCATTTTTCGAAAATAAAAAAATGGACATGATTCTGTTTTGCAAGCGTACTTCGAACTATATGATAAAAATTAAGAAATAATTTGGAGCAATTTTTGAGAAAATATTTTTAATATTACCCAAAATTACATGATTACTCATATTTTGAAGAAAAGGCATGTTTTAAGCAAATATCAATTTTTAAGAACTAATTTTAAAGCGACAAAATCTCTATTTTAAATATTGTAGTTTTAGAATAGCGCTGCATTTTTTATATTTTGAACTTTTGGAAAATTACAATATTAAATGAAAATAGTATCTGCCGGGGTTTTAAAAGCGTGTTTTGCTCTATTCAGGGAAAAGATTAAAGAAATAATTTTGAGCATTTTTGAGAAAATTTTGAAAATGGTTTTGCGAATTTATGTAATGTGTTCCCCAGAATGAAAATATGCGTTTCAAATTCAAGGGACCGTGACGTTAGTCAGATCAGTCATAGGATAACAATTTTAGTGAAAATTCTATTTATGGTTTGGCGACTAGCATTGTTCACACAGTCGACCGTTTTGCCATAAACTAATTTTTCGACTTACAAAACGTGGAAACTGACCACATAACGTATTAGAAGATATAATTTGCGACATAATAAACAATAATTTTCTACTTTTTCGGTGTCAGGGTCCTAGAATATATTTTTTTCTGCCAAAAAATTGCCTTTTTGCGGCACCACGTATCCAAATTACATACATTATGTGATCAAAAGTATCCGGAAACGTCCAAAATGGTGTTATGGTGTAGTCGTGTTTTTAATGGAGGGGGCTTGCACCCCTTGTTTTGTACGGCACCATTACAACACAAGCCCTCGTTGATGTTTTAAACACCATCTTGCTTCCCACTGTTGAAGAGCAATTCGGGGATGGCGGAGAGCATCTTTCAACACGATAGAGCACTCGTTTAGATCGCACGGCCTATGGCGGAGTGTTTACACGACAATATGTAATGTAATGTAATATAATGTAATGTAACAATACTTGCCCTGACTTGAATCCTATCGACCACCTTTGGAATGTTTTGGAACGCTGACTTGGTGCCAGGCCTCCTCGACCTACATCGATACCTCTTCTCAGTGCAGCACACCGAGGAAAATGGGCTTGCATTCCCCAAAAAATATTCCAACACCTGATTGAAAGTATGCCTGCGAGAGTGGAATCTATTATTAAGGCTAAGGGTGGCCAACACCATATTGAATTCCAGCATTATCGACGGTGGGCTGCACAAACTGGTAAGTCATTTTCAGCCAAGTGTACGGATACGTTTGATCATATACTGTATGTAGAATGCGAGAAAGTAAACAAGAGGGAAAAATATAAAAAGCACCTTCTGACGCTCAAAGTGACTTTCAAAACACCCTCAAGAAGCTCTTAGAAGACACGTTAGAAGTAACCGCATTGAAATCAACTGCCTCCCAGGTTCAATTACAAAAAAAAAAAAGAAACTATTAAGAATGACTTGAATGTTTTCCACAGTGTTTGTCGCTTTTTGGTTATATGGAAGGCTTTAAGTGTTCAGTATCAATATATCGTATAATTTGCTCAGATTCCAAGAGAAACACGGACGAATGGAAGAGTATGCTGGACATCAACGTCCTGGGGCTGAGCATTTGCACGCGAGAGGCTATTCAACAGATGAAGGCGCGAGGCGTGGATGACGGGCACATCGTCCACATTGGGAGGTAACAACAATTAACAAGGAACCAGTGGCTGTATCTTTTTAACTCGCTAATGAGCTTTTTGTTTGATTATTACATTTCGTACATTTACGTGCGTGATTTGTTGTACTACATCCATACTGTATTTACTGCACTGGAAAGTAAACAGCAATTATATAATAGACGACGAAGAGAAATCAATTAATCAGATGTCAGAATCTACAGTCCCATAAAAGGCTCCACATACGAATGAGGAAATCAGAACGGTATAAGTCACATTTTATAAATTCTGAGAAATCTGTTTATTTAAGTCAATATTACTGTGAATTCATGGTACTTTGTTTCATCAATAAAACCACGGCATTTCAATTGTTCATTGAAACCGCGAGAACATTGCCACTGAAATATAGCCTAAAATAAACACGTAGGAATTTATGAATATATTGAAACCTTTCCACCTTTTCGTTGTTCTTGAGAAATGTCGGAGGCTCTCACTTATTGATCAGTTCTCAATCAATGAATCAATGAATCAATATATGTATATATATATAAGATAGTGGATTTCTTAGGAATTATGAACATCTAGAACATTTTCAAACAATAATATATTCTTAAACCAACACAAAAAATATCCTTTGTACAATAACAGTCAATAGAGAAATAATGTCTCTTCTCTCCTAAGAAAATTACAAACACAACAAATGCAAATCCAATGTCACAATCTTCACAAACACAAAAAAATAACTATTTACACTGTCAGCAACTGTCTACAACTCCCAACTACCATTCCTATAACACATTCTCAGTGAAATCTCTCTCTATTGAGATTCACTACCTGAGTAAAAGAACTTCAACCATTTACAATATTTCGCACTTTCCAGTTTGAAGGACGTGACAATTATCATTATATACATTAATTTACCAGTTATACATTTTACAATCGTTCTAATCTATGCTTTTTAATAATTCACTTGCCTTTAAAAAATGTCCTATTTTAACAATATTTTTGTCAATCTTTATGGTGAGTAAAGATGAGAATGACATGAGTAATGGACTGGGGAATGACAAGAGGAAAATTACAATCAGTGTTGAAAGGGGTGAGATGTGTATCAACTGATGAATATCCATGATAAACCGTTTCATGTCTATCTTGAGAACGGAGAGTGTTACGTTTTTATTTGTCATGTTAAAGGGTAAGAGGAAGAATCCAAAATTCTCTCGCTAAAGGAAAATTTGGTGTCGCCGTTTGATTGCCGACTGGCCTATACAGTTAAATTTTATTCTTAACAATACAAAATTGATAGGTTTTATAATATACAAATGTACAACAGAAAAATACTGGTTTGTCTTTAGAAAATATTTCCCATTACGAATATGTCTCCCTGGTTTCCACACATGATCGTTTTAGCTATATCGTATAATCATCGTATGATCAACTAAAATGAAATTATGTCTAGTACTTTTCTGCATCATTGGAGCTTTATTCTTTGATATCCTCATCATCAAGCTATTGTAATTACTTCAACATTTAGAAAATCAACCTAATAAGATCATATTATTTAAGAATTTAAAAGATAACCACTTTTCTAAAATATTTGAAACTGAATGAATCAAAGGGTGAGTTTTAGTTTTTCCTGCAAATGACCTCTAAAGCTTTGAGACTACTTTTCCTCTTTTAATTGTAATTTATTTATCAATTAACTACCGTTTAACAGAGAAACATTTACAACTCACAAACTGTTTATTCCATTTTTATTGTACTCGTGTTAGTTATATTTCATTAAATTTCTTTCGAGGGTTTATTCTTAATAAATCATTAAAAACGTCCTGATTAAATAGTTGAATATATTTGAAGTAGTTCAAGTATTATTGTATCGTTGTCCCTTTTGCACACATTCCGCAGTGTGGCTGGTCATTGGATGCCGATGTATTCATGGCCTGGAACTGCCATATATTTTGCAACCAAACATGCAGTGCGAGTTCTGACTGAGGGTTTGCGAAAAGAGTTGGTAGCAGCCAAGTCAAGGATTCGAGTCACGGTAAAAACTCAACTCTTCAATTAGTGATATTGCTTTATTAGATACAAGATTGAGAAATAAATACTACTTTGTGTTTGTAGGAAGTGAGTCCTGGTCTAGTAAAAACAGACATTTTTAATGGCTGGGATAAAGACGTGGAGGAAATATTCAAAATACCACATATGTTCCCAGAAGAGATTGCGGATGCAGTCCTGTACGCTATACAAGTTCCAGCACACGTTCAGGTAATTTACAGTTATCATTTATGATAGTTAATTCTTCAGTCATATACATTTTTTCAAACTTTTTATATTTTTATTGCATGTTTTTGTAAGTTTTAGTGTTTTTATTGCACGTTTCAGAGTTTCAGTGCACGAAAATCCGGTATTTACTTATTAGTCATTACAAGTTACAGCATCTGTAACTTATTAAGGTTGACATTGTTGCAGATACACGAGATAATTATCAAACCAGTTGACCAAGACTTTTAAGAAGAAGCTGCAGTTATATTTCCTACCTCAGTTATATCAAGAGTTTGCTTTGAATATTTCTTAAAACATTACAAAGAAGAATTCATTTGAGGAATATTTTACACCTATAGAACTGTTATAACTGTTTATTGCTTATGATTATAATAAATTTGACTAAATAAATCAAATAAACTTCTTACATTATTATCTGGCTGCAAATCATGTTTATGTTACGAATTAAAAACGGAGACCTGTACATTACAATTTTAATATTAATATTGTCTTTGTCTTCATTTTTGTCGATTGCATTTATGGTAGTATCTTCCTTCGTATATTTTGAAAATTGAGATCTTTTTTTATGTATTGCCCGTCATAATTTTAATCTAATAAATTTATCCCGGAATCGCTAACAGTCGACCACTCACTCCTCTCTTGATCCTTTAAATATACCGGCCCTTCCCCCACCTTCTCCTACTTCCGACCATCGTTTTGTCCTCTTAAACGACTCGCACTTCCGAAAACTTCAGCACGTCGTTTTTTTCCCAGACGCTGCAAGGTACAAAGTATGATCCAATTTGCTTAGTCTTCTGGAATACTATGTTACATAACTTTTTGTTAATAATTTGCACAATTTATCAATTTATACTTCTTATATATTCTAATCAATAATTATGCATATATATTCAAGTATTTCTGACCACTAAGATCATAAGATTGAAAATATATTGATACCAAACAACACCTCTTCCTTAATTGGTATCAACGTCACCAATGATATTATTAGCTTTAATCTTACAAATAGTTTAGGCGGTAGCGTTGTTCACGGACGGTCAGACAGACGTTAAAAACACTTTTTTGGTATCGGGGAACCCCTTAACATGCATTGCCGATGATATTTGGAAATCAATTTGCGCATTATTTCATCACTTTCTCTTCACTAGGAATACGCCAAAGTAAAGAGAACTGTCCATTATTATAAAAAAAATATTTGGCGAAATTACAGATTTTAGGTAATTATAACGAAATGTGAAAAAGCTGGTTACTGTAGCTCTTGGAAAAAGAAGAGATAAAAGTAAAAAAGGATTGTGTAGAAAGGGAGGAAAATGGAAGAGTTAGAGAAAACAACATGGGGTAATTGGTTCCAAATTATTCAAGCAAGTCAAGCGTATAAATCTAGGCGCAGAGAAATTGCCATGAGGCAAGTGTAGGACATTGAGAGAAGGAATATTCGGATTGAGGGAAGGGAATGATGTTATTTTGCTGTACAGTGTCTACATTTGTTCTCCGGTCTGAAAATTGCCTGGGAAACGAGGAGAAGGATTGAAAGCATTCAGCAGAAATCTGTTACATAGAGAAATTAATTTTTGCCCCTTTGGCTGTTAGTAAGGAAAGAAACTGACATGATGAAACTGGGGCTGAATGAAGGGAATTAACATGTAAGGTTTGAGGAAAGGGTTGATTGAGGATTGGGAATTAATTGATCGAAATATGGCTTACGTGATTGAGAGAGGATTAGCAGAAACTGCGACGAGAAATCTATAACTATGGGAGTAATACTAATTCTCTTCTAAAATTACAACTGCACGTTGAAGGAATTTAAATAAAACCATGCTTGTTTACTTGTTTACAGGGTTGGAATAACAAAAATGACGCTTTTGCGTTTAAAAACAATCCATACGGTTATTCTATGTTTTAAAAGAACGTTTTCTTGCCCTTCATTTTTCAAGTGTAATACTAGTTTTCTCTGGAATTGCAATACAAGCTTGTAAATAACTAAGATAACACAAATCTCAATATGAGTTCATTAAAGAGGAAAATGGGCATTGTAAGAATCTAATATTCAAATAAATGAATTTTAATCACTAAAAATGTGGTTCCTTTAATCGGTTGTTATCACTAATTTCAAATATCTAGAAAAAGTCAGTAACGTAGGACATTCGCGTAAATATCTTGTCTAATGACTACGATTGTTGGTTTTTATGATGAATTGGGGATTGTACAACTATGCAATCGATACTGAACCGCCCATGAGCAGCAGTAATGTGCCAACTTTCTCCCCCACCCAGCTGCATCTACTTTTGTCATGCAATACTTTATAAGGAACTTCGTAATGAAACCCACAACAGGAGGTGTAGGTTATCTTAAGACAACGAGTTATCTCTGAGTCATATCGTAACCTTCATTTACCGAGTGTCGCATAGAGATTACAAAACATAATATCCAAGTGTTGTACAATTCAGGTGTTCCTTCAGAACTATCTTTTATATTTTATAATAACACAATTTGATAAAGAAACGTCGTTTGAAAAAAGGGACCTTCTTTAGGAGCGTGATCTTTAATATCTGGAATCGTTGTTTTTAAGCATCTCATTTGTTCCATATGTTTTCGATTATTTATTTATAATCATTCATAAAAGTAGTGAAAACTATGAAAAAGTCATACAATTAAAATCTCACTAATGACAGCATATACAAAGTACTGTCTGTAAATATATTCTTAAATAATAATCATAACTAGTGATACCTGCTACAACATCACATATTTTTCGTAGTATTTGTAATATTTAAGTGTTATTATTATTATTATTATTATTATTATTATTATTATTATTGTTGTTGTTGTTGTTATTATCATTATCATTTTTTTCGTATTGGCCATTTCTGCCACGTTCTTTTTCAATGCCCGATTCCGATCAGCTTTTCGGCTGCATCCCTTGGTACGACAAGGTTGTGAAGCCTTCGATTACGAATTATGAGGTGATAGATGATGATGAAAGGTGATCGTGGGCTTTTTGAACCATCCCAGCATTCGCTTCTATTGACAAAGGAAACCCCGAACAGGATCCAGGAATCGAACCCGGGCTTTCTGACTGTGAAGTCGGTTCGCAACGTCCTAAGCCACTTCGTTGGATATTATTAAAATACTCGATTCTGTGACGCCCCAGAGAATTGAGTTGTCAACCACTGTTCTAGGTGCACCGTGCTTCTTCAGGATTTCACTCATCAGATGACGACTAATGCAGTGCACAATCTCCGAAAACAAGCGTACGAGTGTACACAATCTCCAGCTCCCTAAGCATTCATCTCCGCATTGTTAACTGTCGATGCCGAAAACAATGGGCAGCGACAGGGCCTATAATCCGAGCGTCCTCGCCTACATTACAAGTACACAAGAGTAAGCGCGTGCGATTTAGTGATTGCGTACAAAGTAGTTTCGAATACATCAAAGATTAGAACTTTTCTTGAGTGTCAAAGTCCGGAGTAATATTCAATCTTTCGGCGTCAAGATACATATTAGAAGTCTCCGGCGTTACCGTTCAAGTTTTTGAGCAATCTCGGCTTCCCTTGACACACATTCAGGATAGTGCGCTGTAAAATAGCGAAACGAAACCATTGGGACAATGTTTTGAACCTAACAGTTGCCTACTGAAATTTGGAAGAAAACGAGATCCTCACGAGTTTCTACTTACGCTTTCCTAGTAATCCTAGTTTACTAATAGAATGGACTATTGTTCGATGTAACCTGATTGACGTATTGCCTGTTGATGTATAGTTTATTACGGGCCCACAGTAGTGATTACAACGACCGTGATCTGTTGAGCCTTGTTTATTTCTGGGCTCGAAGAGCACCTGGGTGTTCCCATTCGGTAAGCAAGAGTAATAGTTTTCCTTCCTCGCTTCCTTTCACGCAGTAGAGAGAAAGTTATGTCATGTTGCACAAAAACAGCGAATTTTCGACAAAAACTCTTATTACAGGGTCCTGGTAACGAAAAAATGAATAAATCCTTTTGCTACATTTAGAAAAAAATCCTCTAAGACGTTGTGCAACCAGAGTGTTTTGTGTGTCGGCAAAACGTTTGTCTGTCTGCCTTTCTGTCCGTCTGTCCGTCTGTCTGCCCGTCTGTCTGTCCGTCTGTCCGTCAGCCCTTCTGTCCGTCTGTCCGTCTGTCCGTCTGTCCGTTTGTAAACAACACTGGCGTCTAAACAGTTTAATCTAAGTGGAGTGCCGAAGTAACAACATGCAAAATACGGTGTCGTGATACTTATTACTTAATGAATGAATTATGAAAATATTTTAACATATTCTGGCAAAAAAATGATTATTACAGGTTGCGACAGTGTTAGTTTTTATCGGTTTTATTGAAATTTATTCAATGTCGACCCTCCCCCTTCTATTAGTAATTTCCGGGTACCGGACTGACATTGGTATGGAACTGCTAAAATATTGCGTATGGGTTGCAATAGCGTCCCGACTCAAATAATTCGAATTTTTGGGTCATGCACTCTCCCGAATCGCAGATTGGTCTACCTTCCAACAGCAACAGCAGCATATCTTACAGTACAGTATTCCACTGTCAAATGGCAGAAATGTGTAAGCAAGAATGATGCATTTCAATACAAAGTGAAAACTTCAAACTCATTTATCTCCACACCTGAGTTTTTGAGTTGTGCCACTATATACAGCAGTGATCTTGGTGTCCCCTTAAAAGGCAATATTCCATCAGTTCTCCCCTCTTCCCCACGAGTGCCTTTATCTGCCCTATCATGCCTTATCGCATGTGTTAGCGCGTGGGAGTCAACAGGAGAGAGCGCTCGCGCAGCCATAAACGGGCAACGCCGCCTGCTGCACGCTGGCGGAACCCGCTGGAAAAAACGTAATTGAAGCGCGGGCAAGGTCGCCGCTGGCCGGCGAAGCGCCACCGTCGCATCCTCTTAAATAACGTTATCGCGGGCGGCAGCGAGCAGTTGGGGAGTAGGCCACCAGAGAGATGGCGCATCTCAACGGACGTGTTGCTGTCGTGACGGGCGCTAGCTCCGGCATCGGCGCCGCCGTGGCCTACCAGCTGCAGGACGCCGGCGTCACCGTGGTGGGGCTGGCCAGGAGGAAGGACGCCATTTCGGTAGGTCACAATAGCCATCCGGCGCTCGTGGCAAGCTCTTGGTGGGCGTGCTCGCTTTCTACTACTGGTTCGATTCCCGGTGGAGCCAAGACTACAAGACTATAGCGGGTTCGAAAAAAACATTTTCTGCCTGTTGTAGTGTAAAACTCTTTCATGGGTTTTAAAAATTAAAATTAATTCTCTTTTTAGAGTTGGTCACTCGCACATTATTTGTTACGAATTGTTACGGTAGAATAAGTATTATTAGTTATAATTTATTTATTGACAGAAAGAGCTCGTGGCAAGCTCTTGATCAGCGTACACGCTTTCCACTAGGCCGCCCCGGGTTCAATTCCCGGAGAAGCCAATACTATAGTCGGTTGAAGTTTATTGAAGTGTAAAACTCTTTCAGGGATTTTAAAAATTAAAATTAATTGACTTGTTAGAGTTGGTCACTCGCACATTATTTGTTACGAACTGTTAGGGTAGAATAAGTATTATACTTACTCGTATACTTACGTAGTTACGATTTATTTACTGACAGAAAGGGCTCGTGGCTAGCTCTTGTTCAGCGTGCTAGCTTTCCATTACGCCGCCCCGAGTTCGATTCGCGGTCGAGCTCGAGCCGAGCCTATAGTGTGCGTTTTCCTTGCAATGTCCCAGTATATGTTGCTGATCATGAGGAAATTCACTTGTCAGGTTGAGAAAACCGAAATACGGCGAGGGGATGTCTACGTGCTAACCACACGTACCCTCTTAACCATCGACGCTGAGGCCAGGGACGTCGCCCGGTAGGCTGAGCCCGTCACGGGCTGTCGCCGCCAAGTACATACATAGGTTGTGAGGCGACAACTAACACAAGATCGAGTGTTGGCAAATATCGATGTCCAAAATTAACACATGATATAATAATATATATTCTAAACAGAAATATATTAATGTTATTAAACCATTAATATTAAACGACAAGCTATCTGTTAAATTGTTCG
Organism: Gryllus bimaculatus; assembly: GCA_017312745.1. NCBI lineage: Eukaryota > Metazoa > Arthropoda > Insecta > Orthoptera > Gryllidae > Gryllus > Gryllus bimaculatus. Next base: position 580,249 of record BOPP01000306.1, on the reverse strand, counting down.
CAAAATCAAAAATAAAATTGCGGCGGCGATGGTGTACGGTTTAGCCGTACTGAACTCTTGGAACTTTGGGACTTGTTGTACCCCATAGTTAAAGTGGGTTCAAACTTCCAGAGTCGAAGCCCGTGGATTTTTTTAAGGGCGAAAGAAGATCCTCTTCGTACGCCTCCTTCGGAGGGGGAAGTAAAAGCCGGCTGTCCTCATGTTCGTAGATTCTTGTAAATGTAATAAGTCCTCAAGCCTAATGACGCTGAGCCTGCTGAGCTATAATTCAAAATCGCCTTTTTTCGACGCCACGAAAATATTCCTCCTTTCTTCTGCTAGTTGGTGAAGGAGCGTAGCGAAATTTGCGTGGTCAGATACCGGAAGAGCGGGCCTTGATGGCCCGAGGCCTCGCCATCGTAAAAAATGAGGCAAATTCAATTCAATTCAAAATAAATTGTAACGAGACCTAGTACATTAATTTATAATTACAATTCAACTTAAAACAGTCGAAAAGGCATCCCCGTGTGTGTAATACGGTATGAGGAAGTACGTATGGCGCCAGGATCGTCTCGGGAGAGGAACTGTCTGTTCAATGAAGGCGACAGGATTACGGACCTCGCTTTTCTAAAAAATAGAAAATCAAAATATATAGGCAGAGAATAAGAGTGCTGCTACTGAATGCAGTTTTTGGAACATTGTACTAAAAACAGATAACTAAAAGGATAAAGACATTAATTTACGAGAATTATAGAAAAAAGGTGCTGGTGAGAGATAGTTTCAAGGTTTGTTTCCACAAACGTTTAACCTGTGGTTTTCAACGTTGGTAGTGCTCTAAAAAGTCACGCAAATGTTGCTTGAAGATAAACAAAAGTACTTAAAATCATAATGATATAATCGATCAATATGATTCTAAGCATACAACGGGAAAAAAATCTAAATCAATCATACTTAGAAGGAAAACAGAACGGTATGGAGTCGGACTATGTCTCTTTCGTAAGGAAGGTAAACGACTTAGGAAAAGTTGACTGCGGTGTGCCCTATATGTACACTCAGTCACGGAACAGTGTAGGCTGCAGAAAAATGTTTCGTGGCAGAATTCTCGGACAATGCTGCAGCGAGAGTAAGAGATATTGTTAAGGCTGCGAAATATGGCGTAGGTGATTGAGAGAGGATTAGCAGAAACTGCGACGAGAAGTTTTATGCATCGCCTTCTGTGATCTCATCATACGAGAGAGTTCTGAAAAAAAAGACACGTAATTGACAAAGATTATTACTTTGCCGTACGAATCAAAGAGTATTGAAGTGATTGTCATGGTCTCCTCTGTCTGAACGAAAATAAACGTCCTCCTTACGAATTTTCTGTCATTCATGCTTTCTGCCTTTTCGCTCCGCTTCTCCGGTTCAAAGAAACTACAAGATAATTGCTTGCTGCCAAGGTTACACCAACTTTAAATGCGCCCAATACGCGAATTGCTTACCTTCTCTGCAAGATTTTATTTATTTTCTGCATAATTTACAATCTGTTTTTATCGGAACAATAAGCAAATGGTGTCAACAGATGGTGGCACATATCGATGTCCAAAATTAACACATCGATATAAATAAAATATATCAACAAAATATATCAATGTTATTAAGCCATTAAATAAAACACAACTCCATCTATTAAACACCACTCTATCATATAACATTTCCGAGCGTGAACTTTTATGACATTGAAAAAATTTAAATTTACAAAATCGGTATGGCAAAATCAATATATCTCTCTCTCCTCAGTCTATCGATATGCTCACTGTTATCTAAAAGGCAATTGTTTGAGAGTGATTTGGGTGGGTTGGTACAGATCTTCTCTGAGTATGCTTAGCTTCTTCGTGGAGTTACTTCCCAGAGGGACGATGTCGAGGTCTCTGATATCGTCTTGTTGTCACGTATCCATGGTCTATGCACGATTGCTACGAAAATGGTCGCGGTTCTTCTGATTTTCAAACAATGGCAGCTCGTCGCGTCTGATGTGAAAAAAAATTGTATTCCGGGAAATCTGACAATGAGTAAATCTTCCGTCGCAGCCGTCCAGGAGGTGGCGCTTTCTTTGGTGATTTTTCGAAGCAGTTGAAAGTCAAATTCAAAGAGCTTTGTATAAAATGAATTTTTTGTCGATTGTGAATTCTTCCTGCTCTGAAAACACACTTTTCAGAGAATTTTATACGTAGTACTTAAAAACGAAGACCATGAAAATTATCGAGCGAGATATTAAATAATAAGTAAATCTTAACTACGAGTACAAATATAATTGTCATATATTAGCAAATGAAGTATACACGGTTATTTATTGATGGTCGTGTTTAGAAACAAGTAGTGCTACAATGGCTCACATCATCGCTTATTCGTTGTAACTGTTGCAATTTTCTGTAATCCATAGTGTTCACCTAAAATGAGATGTGCGCCATTTTTAAGCGACCTTTGGGCGACCCGAAAAAAAGAACTATTTAAAAATAACATATATTTTTCTCCAAATTACGCGCAAAATATTCATTTAGTTTGGAAAATTTTTACAATCCCTTTTTTAAAGATGTCTTAAAACAACATACTTTATTAATGATTACATTATTACTTGTATATTGTAGGCAGGGTGTCCTAGGAAAATGAGATATGCGCAATTAATCGTTCTTTCCTTCGTATGAGGAAATTTGTAATAAAGATATGTGGAGCATTTTTGAGAAATTTCGAAAATGTCGTTAAGGCTTCATGTAAAGTATCCAAACAATCAAACTATACCTTTCAGGGCCACGATTTTGACCAGAAGGATAGCGTCATACCAGTTTTGGAGAAAATCGTCTGAACGATTTAGGTATCAGTCTTGACCATGACTAGATATAGAGGCCGAAGAACACACACGTTTTGACATCAACCAAATATTCGGTATCAAGGATCCACAAAACGTGCATTACACAACACGTAAAAGAAGTAATTTTCTACATATAGGAGTAACATTTTATCTCTTTTCTGATACCATGTCCGCTCAATACGGGTTTTTCTGTCGAACATTGCCTGTTTGTGCCGCAGCAACTTGATTTCGAACTTGTCCTACTGCGTGTTTACTGCTAAGATTGAGTTACATGTGATCACTATAAATTACGTAACAAAGTTTTATTTTTATATGCATTAAAAAACTTAAACACTGTTATTAAACCAAAATTCAGAAAACTGGAACTCGATAGAACTTAATTAAGTTCAATTTGTTTTACTGTGCAGGTTGCGCTAGAAGTAGCACAATGCCTGAGTGTGTTTATTGTGTCAGAATAATGTTTCTTGTAAATATAATTACTGAGAAATGGAGGATTTGCAATATTTGTTGCTACTTCTTGCTCTTGTAATATGCCTAAAATTATTTGGTTACAGCTGTGGTTAGTAAAGAATTACTTATTTTTTATTTTTCTACTTTTTCCTATACGGTTATATAATCATAATGAAATCATACTGCGCACAAAATAATACAAGATGAAAGTAAAGAATGAATTCACTGTAACTAACTAACTTCTTGTAAATATAAATAAGGAAGAGGTGAATTATTAAACTCAAACTGCTAATCTTACAGGTGAATGTAAGTTCTGATTGGTTAACGCCTGACCAATTCTGGTACGATATAGGTTTATGCTCCATGAGCAAACGAGTGAGTAAAATGTTTTCATTTTTTAACAAATTTCAAAGTTGAACCTTTTTGTGACATTTCTTCATCTGTAGAGATTTTTTAATGAAATCCACTATTTAAAATTAGATCTGCAATTAATATTATTCCGTATATTTCGTTTAAGACATGAGTAATTTTGGGGTAATTTCAAAGAAATAGTGACAAAAACTTTTTCCTGATTCGTTTAATTCGGGCATAGTTTTGATGTTGACGCAAAACTTCTGAGAACTGTAAACTGCAAAAATTCACCTTTTTGTATGCGTCGGGGCATGCAACATCAAGCCATTGATGAGTTGATTGGTGTTTCCGGGCCCGTCAACTGCAAAGATCACTAGCCCCGTCAGAGTAGAGCACGTTTTATCGATCTTCTCCCGCTGGATGGCGAGGTCCGGCGCAGACTTGCCGTCGGCTTGCAGGGACTTCCCCAACAACGTATCTCCCGCGAGGGGGACAAAGTCTACGTTCCCGACTGATCTCCCGGCATGTGTGGTAGTGGTGTGCATGTAAGTGTAGGTGTGAATAAGTGTGGAGTGAGATCAGAGCAGCCGGCCACTAGAATCCTCCTCCTGATAGCAGCTGAATTCAACTTTGCTTTGTAGCCGGTGTCGAAAATTCTGCCACCAGCAGGTATCGAACTCTTTTAAGACCTCCAGATCAGGAGCAGTGCAGTGACATCGATTGATGCCCTGAGCCACCTAAGCCGGTGTGGTGTAATAGATAAAATGGATCGGGGATCCTATTCGCTCAAGGTCAAGACCCAACACAGGCCAATGTTCTTGTCGAGTGTGTTGAATTACTGAAGCAAACCCTTAGACCCGCTTTAACGAATGTTTGCATGTGCACTATGGTCCCTGTACGCATGCGTTCACTAAAGCAGCTGTTGCATCACTTTCGCCTTTAGAAGAGCTCTGACCGCCGACTGCCAGCTTTTGTAATCATAGTTTCGATAAATAAAATCATGATTCTAAATCCAAAAAGAAGATAAATGATGAAACTATGCATAATGCAATTAATGAAAGTATTAAATTCCAATTCTGCGAAAATTTGTTTTTAGTAGTAATATATTGTCACCTTTAGTGTCTTTCGCCATCTTACGTGTCTTTAGCCACCTTAGTGTCTTCTGTCGCCTATATTTTTTTCCATCTTTATGTCTTTAGATATCTTCAGACACCGTTAGTGTTTCAGCCACTTTTAGTGTCTTTAGTACCTTCAGAGATTTCAACCACCTTTAGTATCTTTAACAACCTTCAGATATTTAGCCGTCTTAAGTACCTTTAGCCATCTTAAGTACCTTTAGCCATCTTAAGTATCTTTAATGCTTCCACCTTTAATGTCTTCCACTACCGTCAGTGTTTTAGCCAGCTTTATGTCTTTAGCCCCCTTTAGTACCTTTAACCATCTTTAGTGTCTTTAGCCACCATTAGTGTATTTAGCTACCTTTAGTATTTTAATCACATTCAGTGTTTTGGAAACCTTTATTGTCTTGGGTGACCTTTAGATATCTCATACACCTTTAGTATCTTTAATAACCTTCATCTATAACAAAACCATAGCCATTTTTAGTGTCTTCACCCACCTTCAGATCTTTAGACACCTTTAGTGTCTTTAGCATCCTTTTGTGTCTTTAGCCACCTTATTGCCGTTAGCCCCTTCTAGTGTATTTAGCCTCCTTTAGGGTCTTTCTCGCCTTAAATATCTCTAGACACCTGCAGATCTTTAGCCACCTTTAGTGTCTTTAACCAACTTTTGTGCCTTTAGTCACGTTATTGCCGTTAGGCACGTTTAGTGTATTTAGCCTCCTTTAGGGTCTCTAACCACCTTCAGATCTTTAGACACCTTTAGTGTCTTTAGCATCCTTTTGTGTTTTAGCCACCTTATTGACGTTACCCACTTTTAGTGTATTTAGCCTCCTTTAGGGTCTTTCTCACGGGTCTCTTAGGGTCTTTAGTCACCTTAAGTATCACTAGACACCTTCAGATCTTTAGTCACCTTTAGTGTCTTTAGCCACCTTTTGTGCCTTTAGCCACGTTTAGTGTATTTAGCCTCCTTTAGGGTCTTTAGTCACCTTAAGTGTCTCTAGCCACCATTAAAGCCTTTTATCTCCTTTAGCCCCCTGTAGTGTCCGCTTTGAACGCCTCACGAGGTGCAGGTCGTGGTTCGCGTTGCAGGGCGCGGTGGAGGCGGCGCGGAGAGAGGCGAAGGAGCGCGGCCACCGCCCGGCGGCGCCCGCCGCCCGCGCCCCGGGCGCTCTGCACTGCGTCCAGTGCGACGTGGCCAACGAGCAGGACGTCCTCGCCGCCTTCAAGTGGGTCAAGGACACGTTGGGCGCTGTGCACATCCTCGTCAACAACGCCGGCGTCGGAGGGCCGCACAGCCTCGCAGGTAATCCGCAAGGTTCTATCTTAGGTCCTATCCTCTTTCTGTTGTACGAAAACGATATGCCCTCGTCTACTAAAAACGGATGAACAGTTCTGTTTGTCGACACGAATCATCTTTGCAACAAAGACACAATAAATAGTACGATTTGAGAAATTTCTTATTGGTTTTGTAATAACACAATAATAGTTAACGAAGGAAAATGGTTTCAATATTTTTTTCATTTCAAATCGGCAATCGTGCGATCTAATGTAACTGCATGTTATCTTCGCACACGTGAACTACAGAATGTGATATGAGCATTTCTCTTGTAAATAAATTGCTGGTTCGAAGTATTGCCAAAAATCTGACTAAAGAGACCACTGGATATAAATCAAACATAAATATTGAACGCAATTTACATGTTTCTTATAATTAACGCTAGCAGTTTCGCGTTCTATGAAAAGGATACCTGCAAAATATGAGAGTAAACGCTTCCTTTGCTTAAATATTTGTGTGGGACATATACATATGCACATCAATTTTTATGGATTAAGATTAACAATATCAATTGTTTATTAATAAATATTATTTGAGGATTTAACGTGAGCTCAGTTAGGTTTCTGTTATCTTAACCTGCTGGGAATTTCGTGGACGCGGTAACTCTTCATTAAGTTCGAGAACCCAAAGAGAATAATTTTAGTGATGGAGCAGTGTAAAGAAGATCTTACTGAGAGAATTTTTATGGCTGTAGAATTAAAGCGTGTTCTTTAATATAACACTCGTAAACAATTATTGTTCCAAGGTGCTTCCAACTCTGGCTCTGATGAATGGAAGAGAATTTTGAACGTGAACGTTTTGGGCCTCAGCATCGGAACTCGCGAGGCAGTGAAGCTGATGAAAGAGAAAGGAGTCGACGATGGACACATTGTTCACATTGGGAGGTAAGTGCCCCTGTGGATGTGAAATTTCGTCTCTTGCGGGAGACTGGGATGCTTCGACACCAGAAAACCAAATACGCGCTTGGAAAGGGTGGTTGTAGTGTCTCAATCGTCAGAGCGTCACAGTTACGTTTTCATCAACTTCCCGTCGATTTATTCTTCTTTGAGAAATAACAGATTTTCTCAACCTCAAAATAAAAAAAATAATTTAAAGGCTTCTATCTTACTGCTTACAAGTTGCAACAACTCCCCAAACACGAGGAAGTACTGCTACAATTCGTAGCATAATATGTAGACATTTTCATAAAAACACATTACCGTGCATCTGAGTAAATTTTGATACTTGTCTCTATGATCTCGCAAACAAAGCTCCATACAAAGCATTCTGCTTGTTTATTTAGTGTCATCCATAATTATACCTCATTGCACGGCAATGAGAACTGCAAATAATAAACCGCATACTTTCAATCTGATACCCCGTTGCTATTTGGGGACAATTGGCAATGGTAACCTGCTACAGTACAGGTGAATTAACGTCTTCAGCATCAAATATCTCTTACTGCATTATTGATAGCACTTATTTCACATTCGTACAAAGATCTGAATGAGACAAATCAAACCAAACACGAATGAACACTCCATACTGCCGTGATTTACAATGAAAATCCTGTGACGAACTTGTGAACACAATATGTTCGAAACGAAAATGCTTCCATTTTGCTCATAATCATTCCTTACCCTCATTTATAACATCATGCATTTCTGCCAGTTCAGAGAGTTTGCTTTTTCCTCGCCCTGGCCGCTCCCGAAAAACACTCAATCGTTACACATCGTTATGCCTCAAAACACATGGATTATCGAGAAAAACAAATCCTTCCAAGTGAGTGATACGTCATAATAAATTATTCTCTGTGCTTATGACGAAAGTAATTTAATAATCGCTTAACTGCACCAGCATCTGGTGCCTATTCGGTTGTTCAGATTATATATGGCAGTAATGTATACTACTTTCAGTAAGTAGCTCATACTTCAGTCCTATATGCCATGAGCTCATCATCATCGGTGATTTATCTAGTGCTACAGCACATATGCGATAACTAATATCAGCATACTGTTATCCTTCCATCGATCGACATTTTCAACATATTATGTCACTCAATGTGCTATAGTGCCGGTCTGGATGGCCGAGATTGCTAAGGCAGGTAGTGCCGTAGTGATTTCGGACCAAAGGATCGCGGATTTGAGTCCCACCTCCAGCATGGTTGTATTGTGTTCGTCCTTTCACCCTCCTATTATCATCATATAGTGTCATCTTCACAGTTATCGTGCCGTTAAATGCAATAGCCGTCGTCAATGACCGAAATGTTGATGCGACTTTAATAACAAAAGAACGTGATATAGTAATACTAATTGTTGGGCATGAAATGTATCATTCGATTCAGCGACTTAGTTCAGCTCAGAGTGCCAGCACTGTCGCTGACTTTAAAGTGGCTGTAGCCGGGAGGCCCTAGGGTTTGGGACCAGATGATTCTTGACATGAGCTAGAGTGCTAGGTCGAATTCAGTCGATGCCTGGAGCAGAACTCCGGTGGTCAACTGCTCTGATCGGTAGTTTTCCGTGAATTTACATATCTGTATCAGCCACATGCCGGAGCAGTACTCTAACGTACCAACCTCACGCAACTTTTCTTCATCCTTGACCTATCCTTACTCTTTCCTTACATGTAGACTACACTTCTTTACATGCCAAGACTAGTCGCGAGTTTACAGCTTTTTTTCCGCCTTGTGCGGGGATCCACAAGGGAGATAGCTAGAGGGCAAAACAATCGCGCAATCTGACGTGTGGGTCGGTGTCCGATTTCACTAAACAGTGGGGAGAGAACACTGTCACTTCCTGGGATAAGCATTCCCTACACCAATACCTTGAGTAATGTCCAAAGCGGTCGATGTGTTGGGAAACATCAATTAATCAATCACTTATCAGATTCCTTCGATATTAATATCATTTCAATCAATAGTAGTTAGAATGTCTTGAAACCATCTGTAAAATGGAGGGATGTACTTTTCCGCTTCAAATTGTTTTACTTTCTTGATATTTTCTTCCGTAGCTTTCTCATTCTCAACAAGTTGTGATCAGGGCATCCAGATTTAACACGTAATGATAATAATGATAATAATGATAATAATGATAATAATGATAATAATGATAATAATGATAATAATGATAATAGTGATAATAGTGATAATAATGATAATAATGATAATAATGATAATAATGATAATAATAAAATAATAATAAAATAATAATGGAATTAATCATTTTATTTTCAAAATAAATGTATTAACTCTCACAATAAAAGTTAATTGTATATTACTTGCACTTAAATATTTTGTTGATAATGGATAGAAATGCGGTGTTAATATTTTGATTATTCCGATGTTGAACATTATCATAACAGTGACAAAACTATTCCTTTCGAAGCCCTGGATAGTTTAAATACACGGCTCTCTCACTCAATAGCTTTTAGGATGGAAAAACGACAATAGAATTAGACATTATAATTTAATTTACTTTTCACAAATGAACGACAATTAACAAAATATGGTGGTAAATGACATGCCAATTGATAAAAAAATAAAATCATCAAAGCGAGTGGGCATTCAAAACATGAATACGACTTTTCAAGAAAATCATAGAGATCGAATACTAAAATATCCCAAAAATAACATATTTGGTCCTTTGAGTGCTACGAAAAACACTAGTCTTTTTGAAATCCTTTCCACTTGAGGTCCCAGTATAGGCCATTACAATGGCCGGACAGCAGGTGGTAGGTAGTATGTTCTTAAGTGCGTAGTTATATTTTAAATTGCAATAGTATTATTTTAAATTGTCGTGAATTTAAGCTCTTGTATTTGCTCGCGAGTACATGTGTGTAATATTAAATCAATTTTTAAAATTTTAAGTTTTAAGATAGTCTTAAAACGTATCTGGATTACATTTTCTAAAAATTACATTCCAAGAGAACGTAATCATTTCACCCGAAAAATGTGTGATGGCTAGAAATCCAATACCTTTTGGTACTGAACACAAGGGGGGTTAATGAATCATAAAACTGCAAAACTGAATCATAAACTGTGCAAATGTGTAGTGTGTATGGGCGTCTGTTCCAGCGTGGCCGGCCACATGAATCCCTTAGGCTCGGGCGAGCAGTCCATGTACTTCGCCTCCAAGCACGCCGTGCGCGTGCTGACGGAGGGGTTGCGGAAGGAGCTGGTGGCCGCCAAGTCACGCATCAGAGTCACGGTGCGTAGGAACCGCCCACGTTTCATTTGAAGGGCTCAGTATTAGTGGGATTTTTATTGGACGAGGCAGTAATGCTTGCGTATACGCGTTTAAAAAAATGGTGTATCAATCTCACACAATTTCATTATTTACCATAAAAGTGTACAACTCTTACATTAATATTTGTTACTGTAGTAGAGAATTAGAGTAACTTCATAATAAAACTAACAAATTGATAACATTTCTGTGGGGTGTTTACTACTTTTCTTACATAGTTACCATGCTGTACTCGTGTAACGCAAGTAATTTTGAAGGCTTCATACGTAACCCGAGTCAAAATAATATTTTTAAGCACCACAAGTTTCATAAAGGTTTCTGAACAAGTACTTTAATCTCAACGTGTTTGTGATGTGTATCAATATGGCGTGAAAATAACTAAACATTAACAAAACCATACGACTTTGAAATATACATTTAGACTTTTTTGTTGGATGAAAAATAATGATAAGAGACGTTTGTGTATATATATATATTCTTTCTCTATTTCTAATTCATCATGAGTCATTTAGTAATCGTGACAACAGTATACCACTGTGGTATGGGATTCCGACAGTAGTATATCATCTTTCATGTTTACAAACTACCTATGACTTATAACAATAGTCCTCGCGCTGCAACAATTATTACAGCCCTGTCAAGTCTAAAACTATATAATAACTATGTAATTTCTAGAAAAAAGGCGAAATCAGACTGGATGGCAAGGCTAATGTGACATTTGATGCTCCTGATATCCAGACCAGTCACAGGCACTAATTTGTAGAGGTTATGTGTCAACAAATATACGTACTAAAATGTGTTAACGTGTTACCCGTGTTACCCGTACAAATTTCCAAAATGTTAAGACCCATACAGATCAGTCTTTCAAGGTGTTCTAAGCATGTGTTCTTTTACATCGAATTTTATGACATCTACGCAATACATAGTTATTTAAATTATACAAATAATAACGATAGCAAACCACTGACGTAGATTCTTTTAGAGATGTGGTAGATTCTATTATTTATTTAATATACTAGTATATTTCGAATTTTGTATTACAGTTGAGTTTGAATATGTAATTTCTTCCTCTTTTGCATTTTTAATTTTAAGCAAGACAAAAAACAACACAACATTAAGTTATTAACTGAAAGAAAACTGTTCCAGGAGGTGAGCCCTGGAATGGTGAAGACCAACTTCTTCGACGCAATGAGCATCGCCCCTGAGGTCATCGCAAAGCAGCCGCACCTGCTGCCCGAGGACGTGGCGAGCGCGGTGCTCTACGCTGTGGCTGCGCCCAGCCACGTGCAGGTCAGTGCATTGCACGTTGATTTAATAATAACGATGGTTGAATTGAATTGAATTCAATTGAATTGATGCCTTATTTTATGTGGCGAAACTCGTGCCATGAGGCCCGCTCTTCCGTCTGACCAGGCAAACAAAACAATAACGATGGTTGAATTGAATTGAATTCAATTGAATTGATGCCTTATTTTATGTGCCGAAACTGGTGCCATGAGGCCCGCTCTTCCGTCTGACCACGCAAATTTCGCTACGCACCTTTCACCAACTAGCGGAGAAATGAGGTATTTCTTGGGGGACGAAACAGGCGATTTGAATTTAGCTCAGAAGCATCATTTTGGCTTGAGGATCTTTTACATGCAAGTAAATCTACTTTCATGGGACAGCCGGCTTTACTTCCTATCCGAAGGAAGACGTACGACGGATTTTTTTGCCCTTACAAATCCACGGCTTTGAACCCGCCAACTTGAGTACAACAATCCGATACGCTTACTGTTACACCATCGCCGCCACTAAATTGATGGGAATCATCTTGAGAGTATACTTCGATATAACGTAGTGTCCCCTCAAGATCACCAGCTGGAAAAAGAGGGTGACACTCATCCAATCCAGAGCTTAGGACTTACATTTTTGGTTTTACAACTCTTGATTGGATGAGTATGTCCCGCTCTCCTTCCAAGTTCGTGACCTTGAAGGGACACTACGAATACAGGGTTTGGTCCAAAAGAAATTCGTTTCATTTTTTCTGAGGCGACAGTCAGCGACCTACACCTATTCGTGTCCGTTATGCATCCCGACGGATTTGGGCAATTCCAGCAGGGCAATTCCAGCAGGGCAATTCCAGCAGGGCAATTCCAGCAGGGCAATTCCAGCAGGGCAATTCCAGCAGGGCAATTCCAGCAGGCAATTCCAGCGATAGCCCATACGTCCAGAATTTCTACAGAGTGGCTCCAGGAACACTCCTCTGAATTTAAAAACTTCCATTGACCACTTAACTCCCTAGACATGGACATTATGGACCACATCTGGGATGCCGTGCAACGCCCTGTTCAGACGAGATCTCAACCCTTCGCTCTCTTACGTGTTTATGGACAGCCCTGGGGGGTTCGTGGTGTCAGTTACCTCCAGCACAACTTTAGACATTAGTCGAGTCTACGCCACGTCGGATTGCATCACGTCTGCGTGCTTGCGGAGACCCTACGCTATATTATGCAGGTGTACCAGCTTTTTTGGCTCTTCAGGGTATAACAGCATTATAAATTTATAAGCGAATCAAATTTATTTTTTCGAAACAACTTTCTTGTGACGTCTCGAGTATTTGTTGTACGTGCGAGAAACTTATGGTCGGCTGTTCCGATTATCTGTACCTCCCCACGATTCTGTCGCTGCGATTGGCTGAATTAGTGATGACACAATCATTCGTGCAGTATAGTGCTAATACGTCATCATTTGCGCCGTAAAATTCCCTATTAAGAACAATTTCTTGCAAACAGAAAAGGGCGTTTATAATGCCTTTATAATTATCTAAAAATACATTATGGACCTTGTAAAATTTCTGAAATTTCAGTTGTAAATCCTCCGTTTTAAAATTACTTTTATAGTGCTTTAATACTTTGCTATTCTCTATTTTCAGATACATGAAGTCATCATCAAGCCCGTAGGAGAGCCATTTTAGGATAATGTATAATTAATCATCTGAAAGTTCCTACTAAAAGTAATGTAGGGTCAGAAACAATAAAATTATTAAATGTTCATAATTGGGAGTGGGAAATACTTGAAATCAAGTTAACATTATTGAGATATATTTAAAGAATATTTATTTTTCTAATAAGAACATTATTCAAAGTTCAAAAGAATATGTGTTCTTGAAAACAAAAAACAAACAAAAATCAATCACTTGAATTAGAACAAGTGAACTGCTCTTGTGAGACCCTATTATAAAATTGATTGATTTGGTCCTGAAATTTATCTTGTTACAATTAGTACATACAAGTTTATATTACTGGTTTATCTAAACTGAATGGTTGTTACAAATATTTTTTATGACTTGATTAAAATAGTTATAAAATCATTCCTGTATTGCAGCTCACTTGCATAATTTTACATACTGTCGTCACTGTCCATCACATTCCCTGTGTCCAACCCGTAAGTCCTCTGGAAGTCTTAGACAATATTTTATCATGCAAATATTTTGTTATGTTATAACTATAGACAGGATTGCCATGTAAATGCGTGGTTTTATTTACACTTCCTAGAGCTTTCAATCTTTATAAATATATTTTAATGACATACTCATTTTTAAAATGTTTGCATATTTTGAGAAGAAATTCATGCATAATGCGTGTTTGAACGTATTTGCAATTAAATTGCATATTTTAACATCTATGCGGCATATTATATATCCGCGTGGAGCAACTGAAATCACAAATCGAAGCAAGCGAGGTGGAAGCCCCGGAAACTGTTATCATTCACGGAGGCTCAAATAATTTACGGGAATGTCGCTCGTTTGACCACCTCACAGGCGAGATCTACGATCTTGGGGTAGCAGCGAAAAAGCGCTTTCCATCGCCGCATAGCGCTTAGGGGTGTAATTCGCCGCCGGGATGTTTGGTCCCGTAAAGTCGCTAGGTGAATCGCGACATGGACTATGTGGCAAAGCGCTCGGGTTCATCTTTGTGGATCCGAACGGTGGATCTCGGAGAGCGCCCTAGCCGGGACAGCGTTCACCTCAACCGAGGGGCGCGCGGCGCTCAGTGGTCTCTACTGGTCTCGCACTGGTGACGGAAGCTTCAGCGGAGAAGTGTGTGACGGCGGAGACGGCGACGGGGCGGCGACGGGATCATTTCAGGCGAGGAATGGCTTTCTAAGATTGTGCAGGTAAACTGTCGAAGTATAGTTAATAAAACCATTGAGTTTTGGAAACCTAGTTGATTCATGCGATGCCGATATAGTGATAGGGACAGATCGTGGTTATCAGATGACGTAGCTTAATTCTGAAATCTTACGCTCCGGCTATAAAGTATATCAAAGAGATAGAAAAACAAGAGGCGTGGAGTTTTTTCTGCGTTAAGACAGCGTTATCAGTTAGAAATGGTTGGTTTTGTAAACAAGTTGAAATTTACAAATGGAAATTGACGCTCTAGGAAAATCCCGTGGAAATTATTGCTTGTTAAAGGCCGCCAAAACGATGTTATGAAGTTTTAGATGAAATCGATGATACCGCTGGAAAACAGAAACGGTCGTCTATTGTTCTCGCTGGCGATTACAC